>JAYXIM010007246.1:0-31938 GCA_037575425.1 Anastrepha fraterculus
TACAACAATTAAAAAAAGCAGAGATGTTTACTAGCTTTTGACGCCTATAGTACATTTACATATGATAAATACTATTGCTGATGATAAAATAAATTCGAGATGCATATCTAAATTCGCTATCACTTTAGGGAGATGGTGGAGCAGACAATAAACCAGTTAAGTGCAAGTGAATGTAACACATTCGTAACATAAATTAAAGAAATGTGGTAATCATTGATATTTTGGTAAATCAAAGTAAATGCATGTAGGGAATCAAGAATCGATTATTAATTAAGAGTAATATCAATAAATATGTATGTAAATATGTAAAGCAAGGGCTAGTTTGTTCAATCTTGTTACCACAGAAGTACATATAAAATATTATAGTTGATGTTCCATGTAAAATCCGTCAGTTGCAATAACCTGCTCCTCCTCGAACATGCTAAGCCTACATTCACTGCAATCGTCACTTCAATGATCGTCGTTAATGTTGGAAGTCTTTGCGTCAGCTGGCTTTAGTTACGCTTAACATATAATAATCAGCGGATTTCAGTCTAGAATTGAAGGTGACCACAAAATTTAGCGACTGTTGAATGAAGCTTAAGTCTTCCATGAAGCAACCCTTTTGACCTGCTCCCGACTCAGCATTGCAGTAGTATTCTACTGTCTATGTATGCACCTTTAGTAGACCATCTATTGGTATATAGATTGTCGAATGTTTTTTGGTCTCTCGATGTTTTTTTAGCCTTTTTTTGGTGGTATAGATATTGGCGGTTTGTTTCAACAAGATGGAGCGATATGCCACACAACTAGCAAAACAATTAATTTATTACAAAAGAATTGCCGGAAGAATAATTTCACATTATTCTGAAAATAGCATAAATATGTACTAGTGGTAATTCCATTGAATTGACTTGTTTTCCTCAAAATTTGTATACCCGCGCGTACTTTTTACGTACTCTACATTTTTTCACATAACAGTTGTATGCAACAGCGTAAAGGAATTGATGCAGATATAGACATATCTATATCGAAATTCTCGAAGCGATGAGATTAACCACATGTTTTCCGCCCCATAGAGTAAAAATTCCAATATTTCAATGAAACTTGGCACACATACAAGTATTACTCTTTGCTCTAAATTATGCCTATGGCTAACATAACGGTAATTTTCAAAAAAGGGGAAAAATATACATATAAATATATTTATATAATCTCTGTTATATTAGGTGCGCAACTAAGTTCTCGCTGTTTTTTTGATGACAATACAACTTTATTCTAAAAAAATGGTTACAAGTGAATTATTGAAAGTATGGCCCATCGCTGGCTACTACTTTTTCGCATCTTTCTGGTAGATCTCGTATACCGTCGCGGTAAAACTGTTCATCTTTTGAGGCTATCCACGGATCAAGCCATTTTTTAATGTCTTCATATGAATGGAACTGCTGGTCAGCTAGACTATGTGCCATCGATCGGAACTGGTGAGAATCGGACGGCGCAATATCTGGAGAATATGGCGGGTGGGGTAGGATTTCCCATTTCAGTGTTTCCAGTTAGGTTTTAACTTGTTTGGCAACGTGAGGTCGAGCTTTTTATGCTGTAGAATCACTTTTTCATGCCTCTCCGCGTATTGCGGCCGCTTCTCGCGCAGTGATCGGCTCAATCGCATCAATTGAAGTCGATACCGATCCCCAGTGATGATTTCGCTTGGTTTTAACAGTTCATAATAAATAACACCAACTTGGCCCCACCAAATA
The DNA here is from genome assembly GCA_037575425.1 of Anastrepha fraterculus. Taxonomy (NCBI): domain Eukaryota; kingdom Metazoa; phylum Arthropoda; class Insecta; order Diptera; family Tephritidae; genus Anastrepha; species Anastrepha fraterculus. Next base: position 1,737 of record JAYXIM010007246.1, read on the forward strand.
CATAGCATAACCTTCGCAGCATGAATATTTGAACGAGGCGACTACGTAGAAGCATGATCGGGCAGTCCCCATGACTTTATTTTCTTTGGATTGCTGCAATGAACCCATTCTTCATCACCCGTCACGATGCGATGAAGAAAACCCTTCCTTTTTTGCCGCTAGAGCAGTTGTTCATAGGAGAAAAGAACGACGTTCAACATCCGTCTTCGAAGGCTCCGATTTTCTCTCTGTTTTTAGTTAAAAGGTATGTCAATTAATAAAAATCATCAATACAATCTGAATTAAGCTCTGCCAGTTAGAACTAGAAAATAATTTGAATTTATGACTTTTCACTAAGTGTTTCCTATTTCTTCTTCTTCTTCTTGATTGGCGTGATAATCGCTTCGACGATTTAGGCCGAGTTTAACAAAGCGTGCCAGTCGTTTTTTTCTCGCCAGCTGGAAACACCAAGTGATCCAAACCCTTCTCCACCTGATTCTTCCAATGCAGAGGAGACCTTTCTCCTTCTCTACTAACACTAGCCGGAGATTTGTATCCATTCGGACGACATGACCTAAACAACGAAACTACTGGATCTTTATTCCATCATCATGAAAAAAAGAAGTTTTGAATAGAAACTATTCGCACTGTATGTTCATTATTTGAAATATTGGCCTGCATTTTTCGGCTCATATTTTTAGTCCTCGTAGGTATGAGTGACTTTTGCATTATAGTGTTAACTAATTGCGTTAAAAAAAATCCACTTGAAAAGTTAAGTTTGGTCACTGCAAAAATGGGCATTTCTATACTCATGCGAATAAATTTTATATTTATTCGAGTACTTTTTGCATTCATAAAGGACAAAAGTGACGCCTAGATGTCAATAGTAATGATTCCTAGACGGCACCTTTTTAAGGTCAATTTTGACATTTGTTAAGTAGTCAGATTCATAATTTTACACGATAGAACAACGCTTAGAAATTCTTAAAACTTATCATGAAAAACGACGATCTTTACGAACAACATACCGCAAAATTCGTGATTTTTTTGGTGGAAATAATCGCCCGAATGAGTTGATAATTCAAAGGTCGTTGAGAAAATTTCAAGAAACTGGTTCTGCCGAGGATAAAAAAAGGACATGTAGACCAAAAACTAAACGTTCTGTTGCGAATATTCCAGCTGTAGAGCAAAGTATTGCTGAAAAACCTTAAACATCGATTTCTAAACATTTTCAACAAATAGGCATTCATGAATGAACTGTATGGAAGATTTTACCTGTAGACTTGCTCATTTTGAACAAAAATAATGAAACTATAATATAATTTATTTTATAACAACATCTAGGCGCGTCCTTTGTAAACATCCTCCATATTAATAAAGTTTATGAAATACATTTTTTTAAATTAATAAATAAGTATATATGCATGTATTTGTTACACTGGAGAATTATCATATAATATATTCTCATACCGCGAAAATACATGACAGAAATTATGTTGATTTCCGAACTCGGCGGCCGATTTTACCAAGGCGCATTCATTAAAGGTGGTGGCACTAGAAAAAAAAACAATATTTCGTACGTCAAAGAATAGTATCTACAATGTAGAAAACAAAGAATGAATTCGCTTTGTTTTATTCTCGGCTGACAGCCACATGGACATGGCGAAAGAAAAAACAAACGAGCTGATTTACCGATACCACCTTTAATAGATTTGCCTTGGATTTTACATAGCAATCGGATGTGCTTGTTCTTAGGTTTCTATGGCTGAAAACTAGTGTAATCAATGCAATATTTCGAGATTTTTGGAACAGACAGCTGTTCGAGACTGTTAGAAAATATAGCTAATATCATTCCAGATTATCTTAATTGCCTAAAAAGTGTCGCACTTCTCGCGAAGACAAATATGCATCTTAATACAAGTCTTGCAATTTTTATGTATTATATGTTTAGTGCTTGCAGCCAAGACGAGCATCAATCGCTTGAAAAAAAACACTATGACCAGCTAAAGTGCATAAACTCATTTAGACATATCCCAGCAAATATATTCGGAGCGGTCAGAATTTATGAACCCGAAGAACTCATTTGAGCTAATTATACAGATGTATGTAAGAAATATGAGTCGCGAGAAATGGAGAAATATCGAGGAAGAGGCGAATCAGCGTATACCTATAGTAAACCGTATGTCATGATTGACATTAAAGTTCTGCCGGCACTTAGTTGCCCTTATTTACGAAGTTGGTAACAGGCAAATTGTTAAAAAAAGTGTAAAAAAATAATTTTTTTTTTTTAAATATTGGGAATTTTGTGAACAATTTGCGTAGCATTGTGCTACTGTGCTTGCTCATATGTTCGTAGCTTGACCACTGCCTTATCCAACAGCTACTTTTCGTTTTTCTGATTGAGGTTATGGAGGCTATTTAACCCCTTTTTCGTTTTCGTTTTTTCGACCACAAATTCTCTCGGATATTTTTATTTATTTAAAGGGTGCGAAGCATACAATACTCTAAGAATTGTATTATGTATATGATAGGAGCCAAAGAAGACAGAAGTAAAATGAATCGTATGTGACGCCTCACACATTCGTGTGCCCAATGTTCAAAGCCATTCGCTGTGTGAGCTGAGGCTCAAACAAGTGGTCTTTAGGGGTCTTCATTGTGATTTCTTAAACGGCCTGAGTACGTAAGTAAACGCTACTAACTGGGACTTCGCAATGGCTCATTGATGTGTCTGAATGTTTGCTGGGACATAACTACATCAATATGTAAATATTTTATTGATACATATACATATAAAGGGTGATCACGTTGGAGGTACTTTTTCCAATAAATGTTTTTTGATGGATCACTCGTGACTACTGTCAAACTAAATACATCATTTTTTTTTTCAATTCATTCATTGACATTTCATCATGGAAACACTTACGCCTTAATAACGTTTACAAACTTATGGTGTTCAGCGATGGGACCCATTTTTGGCTTAATGGTCACGTGAGATTGTCATATGTGGAGCAATCCGAAGCCTTTCAAGAACAGCCATTACATCCATTGAAAACAACCGTTCGGAATCAGCAGGAATTATCGGCCCATATTTCTTTAAAGGCGAAGCTGGCGCCAAGGTAACAGTGAGGGGCCATGATAAACGATTTTTTAATGCCGGGAATTGAAGCCCATGATCTCCACAATATTTGGTTCCAACAAGATGGTGCTACTTGTCATACAGCCCGTGAAACAATGGATTTACTGCGTCTTCATTTCGGTGAGCAATTTATATCTCGCCTCGGACCAGTGGCTTGGCCACCAAGATCGCGTGATGTCGCACCTTTAGACTTTTATTTGTGAAGGTATGCAAAGTCGAAATGCTTTGTGGATAAACCAACTTTGATTGAGGCATTGGAAGCTAACATTACGAAAGTTATTCACGAGATACCGACTGAAGTTCTCCAGCGAGTCTTTTATTGGTGTTTACGGATGGCCGAATTACGGCACAGCTGCGGCCAACATTTGAAAGAGACTATCCTTAAAAAAAAGGTCATGAAAGATTCTACACAAAAATAATAAGGATTACCTAATCAATTTGAAGTTTCGTTTATCTTTTTCAATTTAAATTCCGATACCTCTAAATTGATCACCCTTTACTATGTATGTATATGTGCCAACTGCATATGCACAATTGAATATTTTTACACGCATAATTTCCAATAAAGCATTCAAGATTTATAGTTGCATTGTTCTACAGTCGCCATCCGATATTGATGCTCCAGTCGCGTCGATTATATAAGTACAATCTTGCTAAGCCGGTTTGTTGAGCTCAACTACCAGTGTGCACTTTTCTATGAACCACTTTTTGGCGTTTTGCTCTTTGATATTTTAAAATAGCAACGGATGCACTTCTGCAACATTCAATACACATACATACATACCAGTCGCATATGATTCAATACTATTTTTATATTTTATGCGGTGTGACTATTGCAATGCACTGTTGTAGTTAACAATTAAATTTCAATTCATATTGTAAAGAAATGAATAACGACATGCATATGAATGTGTGTATATTTTGTGTAACTACATATATACCATATGTATATGTGTGGTTGTAATTAATAAAATTCCATGTGAAAGCACTTTCCATTGAAATTAGTGATTTATTGTTGGGGGCTAATTATCTGTTAAAAAATAGATTAAACAATTTTCAAAAATTGATAGTATTTGTGCGTACATATGTGTTCAAATATCTTTGAAAATGTGCAAATACAAAGTCATACCTATATAAAAAACCCCTGTGTGTCTGTTGTACGTTTCTCATAGGTTAGGTTAGGTTATGGTAGTGGTCGGTTATGTACGACCTACTCACTTAGACTGTGCGACACGAGAACCCCATTTATTTATCTTCATGCACCCATTGAAGCACAGAATTGGTTCAATTCCTACGTTTGACAGTTCCGTAAGAAAATTGGAAAAGTATCTACCTAGAAAAACTGCTATGATCTTAGCTAAGACTGGAGAATTGCAAAGGAAGTGCTCAACTGTTTCTTCCTCTTTCTCATCTCTACAACTTCTACAATGTTTAAGGGAGAAAACTCCTAGTCTCAAGGAATGCCTGCTAAATAGCCAATGACTGGTTATACAAGCCACGACATTCGAGATATGCTCTCTTGAAAGGTTAAACAATAGTTCCTTTGTCTTTTTCTAATGGTAACTTAGTTGTTACGCATGGATCTTGGATAATGATATTCTTAATTACAATGTGAAGTCCAAAATAAACAAGACTGGCGTCATAAAAATGTTTTTGATGGCGCCATCATGAGTTAGTGCGTTGGAAGTTACATCCCTAGCTGACTTGTGGTGGAAGCTTGGTGACATTCAGTTCAGTGGAAGCGAAGTTAATGCGTCTAAAGTGTCAGTATGTTTGTATTATCGGTACGAAAATGAGTTTCGAACGAAGAGCTAATATCAAATTTTGTATTAAAATCGGTAAAACGTTACCGAAACATTTGAATTGATGAAAAAATTGTATGCCGATGATTGTCTATCTCGTGCCAGAGTTCATGAGTAGTTTACATGATTCAGAGATGGTTGTGAGGACATAAATGATAATGAACCTACGGACCGCCCAAAATCAGCAATCACCGAAATTCCATCGAAATTGTTCGTAAATTTATCAAAAATGAACCGCATTTGAATATCTCCAAGACATCGATTTATTGCATTTCAACTGATCATTTGGGCTTACAAAAGGTCTTTGCACGTTTCGTTCCCCACAAGTTAACTGAGGACCAAAAATTACACAGAATTCAACATTCGAAAGACCTCATTAAAGAGGCGAGAAAGACGAGAACTTCCTTTACAACATTGTAACGGGTGATGAAACGTGGTGTTTCCAACATGAACCTGAATCTAAGTGTCCAAGGGCCGAACGGAAAGCCCCAGACGAGCCACCACCCAAAAAACGCATTTGGCGAATACCGCGAAGAGGAAGCTGGTGCTAATTGCATGATAATGCACTATCTCATCGATCCACTCTTGTGACTGATTTTTTGACTAGAAATCGCATTTTAACCATCAATCACTCACCGTATTCGCCTGATATGTGACCCTGTGACTTATACCTATTCGGAAAATTGCATTTGGCCATGAAAGGAAAACGTTTTGCGGCCGCAGATGCCATCCAAAAGGCTTGTACCGACAACCTGAAGAACATTTCGGATTCCGGTCAATGATCTGAAACTCTTTCGAAAAGCTTTTAGATCGCATAAAACAGTGTATCGATGGCAGAGGGGACTATTTTGAATAAATAAGCTCGTTATTTTAGTTATCAGAGCAAAGCTCCTGCCGTTTCTATTTGCGGTCAGTCTTGTTTATTTTTGACTTCACCTTGCATGAAACTCAACTAAAGCTGACTGGCTTTAATACGACACTAATAACATTTATTGTATTCCTGTGCAAAATTTGATCCTGGTATAGTCGCATACATAGATCTAATGGCCGTCTGGCTTTCCAACAATATATTTTATTTTTTGTAGTTTTTCTTAAGGCATGTGTATTTATATACGTAGTCACATTATTCATAGCTAGAACTACTGCCTGATAAACACTGCTGTAGTTTGGTAGTCGAACGGATTGTTCAAGTTCTAATTACTCTGAAAATTTTCCATTGCCAACCCTATCCTCTTGCTTGAAACCAGTTTAGGTTAAGTTGAAGCGGTTGTTCACTGTGGGACGCATGCAGGCTCATAGCCCATTGTGATGCCACGTGGGGAACTTGTACCTACTTATCTCTCCCAAAACCAGGATGTACTTTTCAAAAGTTTTAGGAGATCATTGATTTCGACAGAACTAAGATATTCCAATTCATTAAAGGATTGTATACCTAAAATGGCGTGTCTACGTCTGGATAAAGCAGGACAGTGCACGAAAGGTGCGGGATCGTCTCTTCCTCATTTAGACACCTTCTGCAGAAGCCATGTGTTTGCACACCCATCTTTTGGGCGCACGTGCCGTTTAGGCAATGCCACTTTGTATCTAAGATGCGCCTGCTGAATTGTGCTTATCTCATCTTAGCAGAGATTTTGTGCGTTTAGCATTGAGAGTTGGCCACAGTTATCGAGCGATTCTGCAAGTGAGGTTGACGGCTGCTTTGTGAGGGATTTTATCGTCGCCTGGCTATCAATAAAAATATAGATATCATCTCCAGCTATCGCATCACACTGTATCAATATCGCGACTTTAATTATTGCCATCAATAAGGAGAAGGAAATCCCCAGATGTTCGGGGATTTTTGGCTGTTGCTACAAACAAGTGGAGCGATTGTGTAGTGGTACAAGGGTGTGCTTAAAAGTTTTGAGCATCATGTAAGTAATCGGAAAAAAATGTGTACCAGAAAACAGCCATGATGCCCCACATACGAGTATATGGACAAGTGAAAAATTACCGAATTTATTTATCGCTTGTCAAACTGTATACGAGTATATTCAGTCCACATTTTGAAAGTATCACTTTTCTATCACTTAGAGTATGGTGGTATCTTTCCAAATCATCTTTAGATGAGATTGAGCTAGTAGGAAGAGATACACGCATACAGCTGTGTAACCTCAACCTTTTCGAGTTTAGATTTAGTTTTACAAGCAAAAACCACTTGTCTTATAGCGGAGTCAAACTATTCTGAGACAAAAATTCGACTGAAAAATAATGGATAGTTACACTCACTTTTATTAAACTCCCATATGAGACTCCTAATTTGTAATCGTCAACTAATTATTCATAGTCAAGTGCATACAATATAGTGAAAAAGAAAGGGCAAAATGAGAGAACCAAACGGCGAGTGAGGTAAAACTTCTCACCCGTATTTTACAAATAGATTTTAATGGGTTGCATATCATGGGGCTGAGCATTGAGTCTGAGCCTGCATTCATTGAATACGGCATTGCTACCTTCTCTGCTGGCCAACAGATTAAAAAAGCTTTCGTAAAACGATTGGCACTGTGTCATATAAAATTCCTATTACTAAACTTTCCTAAAATCTCACTCACTATCGAAATGTTCAAGCTTTCCTACGAATATACGCGAATTGATTTTCTTTGCGGATTGCATAGCTCGTTTAGGTTATGCAAGCTTGGTATTTTAAATTAAATAAAATTACTCGTATAATAGTTAAATTGCATTTTCGTATAATTTTTTTTATTTCATCGCTCGTTACCTTCAGTCACGGCCAATCTACGCATTCTATTTACTAGGTTCATCGTGCTGTTTACCTCTCTTATTTCTATAAAATTTTCAAACAATTTTCACATATGTAGATACAGGGTGGTCCAAATACCAGTACCTTTTAGCAATGAAATGAAATGTGTAAAATTCAATCTATTTCATAGAAAGAACAAACAAACCCATTTTTATGGAGTTACATTTAATTCCTTTAGTTGACTCGGTTGGCCTCAAGTCACACCACAAAAAGGTCGAACGGGGTCGAACTCAAAAGATTTAATCCGCAAAATATTGAAAGCAAAGATCCTCTCTAGTTGATATAGTCAATTTCAGCCTTCGATAAAACGGTGATCGTCGCTCTGTAATCGAAATGGCGTTTCCACCATCATTTCTAAGGAGAGGAATATGCCAATGATACCACCACTTCGAATTCCCCAACAAACCATCACGCTTTTCAGATGCCTAGTTACACAGAGGGAATGGAACACCAGATGCTGGAAAAGTGTTTTCTAATAGCAGTCGCCCTTCGGCAGGCGAACCTCCGAGTGTATTTCTACCACGAAAATTCTTTTCATCTGTCGTTCGCGACGCACATCACAGGAGGAGAAGCTCGGTCAAGTTCCCAAACAGAATGTGCGGCTATTTCAGTTGCTAAAGAGAGGAAAATGCGCCTAGTCCAAAAATATTTTTAATGAACGTGACAGTTTGGTTGGCACATCACTCACTTTCAAAATACATAGATTTATTCATCAAAATACATAGATATTTTCACATGTTATTAAACCGAATTCGAATGACTTAGATCCGCGGTCGTATGATATTGACCGACAGGCTAGATTTAGAGCGAGAAAAAATTGTGAGTGCAAAAAAAGTCCATGATTCAGGCAAATGCCCCAGTCAACACCTTGTATACAAGTACGTATGTGCAACACAAAAATGCGTTTTTAAATTTCGTACTACTATGCGTCCATTAATTCACAAAAGTTCTCACAAATGCCTTGGGTAAATTAGCAGTAGAGATTTCTTTTCACATAATTTTCATGAAAAATAGTTACACATCGTCTTAGAATGCAACATTTTGGTTAAGAAAACTACAATGAACAAGTAAGGAAGTGCTAAATTCGGTCCGGCCCGAGCATATGTTAGTAAAATTTAATTCAGAATTAATTTAGTTTTTTCACGGCCTCAATAATATTTATGCTGTACCTAAATGCGATGTCGGCCTCGGTAGCACTTTACAAATTTAATTAAAAAAAAAAAAACAAAAAAAAATCTCATTACTCAACCCCAAAACTTTATCCTTTCCATCCTTACTCCCGCACAATAGACCTCGAATTATTGGCATGGTAGCTGCTAAAACATGCAAAAACAAAGAAAAATACACAGTTACACATTGCATCAGTGGCGTCAGCAAGAGGACGCGGACAACCGCGGTAATAGCGTTGACACACCAAATTTAGGAGGAGGAGCTCGGCCAAACACCTAACAGAAGTGTACACACCAATTATTTATTTTATTATTTTAATCGAAATACACACATTTACCCAAAAGTGGGTGTGACACCGATCATTTTCCAAAATTTGTCTTCCGGTCGTATTTGTTTTTTTTTTTTGGTTCATCACTTCTGCAAAATTTTAATAATTTTTCCTATACCTATAACTGAGAAATCGCAGTTTTTTTTTCTTTTTTGAAAATAACCGTCATAAACGAAGTGGGCATGGTTATTTATCGACTTCGCCCATCTTCAAAACCAAGCTATCTTGGAGAAAGGCGTGTAACAAATTTCATTGTATGTACTATACAGAACTTTCCGCTTAAACTGTACTTTAAGGGACCGATAAAATTGGTTTGTTTTAAGCGAAGTTCACTTTACAATCAACTGTATTTTCTCCAAATTCAGCCAGTATGTTTAGGATTTGATCTTTTTAGACGGAAATTTACCTTAACCGAATATTGTTTTCGGAAGGTATTGTAGTATTCATTTTTTTTTTCGAGTTATTGTGGGCACAGACGAAAGCGCTACATGGCTAAATCTACTCCTCTCACCATTCTGAGTATTTTGTTGTGTATGCCCATCTATATGTACATCCCTTTATGCTGTTGCATACAACCGTTAAGTGACCAAAATTATAATACCCTTGTGCAAAAGTGCGTGGGGGTATAAAATCTTTTAATTGCACACCTTCGTATACCATACATATATCAAGTCGCATCATGCTTGCGTATATACTCGTACATACGTGAATATAGGTATGCAAAGAATAAGCACGGCTACACTTCAAGGTTTCCCACCGAAGAGAAAACCTATGTTTTTTGTTTATTCGAGTCTTTAAGTTCTCAACACCTTCAAAGCAGTCATTGTGTTAATTTTTACTTTAGGCCATACCCAAAGTTTATATTTTAATGTGAACCTAATTGGTAAATACATATGATTGTATATATGCATACATCCAAAGTTATATACTTAAACGTATACATGGGCATATGTACATATGTGTGAATAAAAATAGAATCGTAGGCTTGTACGTACAAATGCCTAATATATAAAAATCTAGATTAATTTTCACACTAATCATCATTCTTCTAGAGTACATGGAAAATTTGCATTTGAATTTATTATTTTTAGGCGTGTGAAAACACGGTTTTAGAGCGATTATTATCTGCCTTGGCTTGTTTTCCATGCCCCTAGTGCTGACGCCTTTAGCAATGCGGAAAATCATTGTTCATGCTTCTAAAGTGTAACTCTATATACATATGTACATATATGTAGATGTATGTATAAGTGTATAGCTATGTAGGTACATACAATAATATATGTGTTTGGCCGAAATTCTTCTCTCACTTTGCGTTGTGCGTCTTGATGTTACCTCCGAATGACAAATGACATGACGATGCCTGCGGGGGGCGACCGCAATTAGAAACAAGTGTTTCTGTGTGATATTGGTGTTTAAATCTTGCTTTAGTGATTGATTTCAAAAGCTCTGAAAACTTGAGAATTATAGTAAAGTTAAATATATTTTTTCATATAAGCCATCTAACCGGTTTTGATTATCATCATCATAATAGAAATCACAGCTCGGAGTGAGCCAGCCCTTCCTTCACAATCGCGCCCCATACGATTAGGTTCATTGCTTCGCTTCTCCTAGCATTTATAAGGCGTCAATTTGCATCAGCATCGTCTAATCATTTTCTTGCCGGTCCTTCAAGCTTTTTACTGTCCATAACAAGAGAGTTAAAGGTTTTGTTTTGTAATTCTGCTGTCGTCCATCGTGAGCAGGTGTTTAAACTATTTCAGTCGCTGAGCTTTAGCGAAACGCACAAGAGTTTGACGTGGTATCAGCTCTTTGATCTCTTCTGATTCTGTAAGATTCAACTTCCCTTACTAGTCTAGGACCAAGTAACCTTCTGAGGATTTTATGCTCAAAGCGGAGAAGGTAGATCTTTATGTTAGATCCCAGTACACAAGCTTCGCAGCCATATGTTGCCACTGGTCTTATTAGTCTCCTGTAATTTTTCACCTCACACTATCTCGATATGTACTTTATTTTTGACGAGTTTCAAGTGAGAATTTCATTTCATTATATTGCCTTTATTAAATCTTTTAATAATCTTAAGAAAAAAAGTTACTTATTATTAGCTGCAAACTGAAGAGTGATCAACATTGTGGATCAATTAAAAAGCAGATTTTTTCTGTGGAAGCGAGAAAGCTTCTTGAATACATAACCTTTTATTATTGAATAATGCATGCATACAGTGCCTCAAAAAAGTATCCGGAAATTTTCTTAGTAGAAAGTCCGAAAAAGATTATTTTATCTCGGGTTCATATTCAAAAACTCATTTTTTAATACACATAAATACTTAGCTTTCTCTTGAAATTTTTCAACATCCCAAAAACAAAAAAAATTATGAGTGTAAACCGCTATAAACATGAACTATCTTTAATTCACATCACATAAGTATTTACAATTTTTTAAAAAGCGCGTCGCAGTTGGTAGAATTTAACATTCATTCAGTTAGTAAAACATTATACCTTTCAGCAATGTAATGACCCAAAGCATACTGCTCACAATACGAAGCTTTGAATATTATATAACATCCAAACGTTTTGGAAACACCACCTCAGTCGTCGGATCTAAATCCGATCAAGGGATAGTCTTAAAACAGCGATACTGAAAGAATGGGCAGAGATATCAGCTGTGAGAACGCGAAAATTCGTTTTTTCAGCAGCATAGATTAAGAGAAGTTATTAAAATGAAAGCATACACTACAAGATATTATTTAAAAACCACGAATTACCAGGCATATACCTATGAAGTGAGACTTTCAGCTATTAGTCCATAGATGTCGCTAGGAGTATTTTTAAACCTTCCCAAATGTCTTCTTTTTTTCGTCTGTCATCTGTCAACAATATTCAGTTCATAGTTTGTTACGTTTCATACAGCAATGCATTTTTGTCGCTTTTAAAAATGTTGAATTTCGTGCCTTCAAACTACGATTTGCCGACATCGTTGATTTTCTGTTATCAATTGAAGAAAAACGCTTCTCCCGGTTCAAAAGGGAGTCTTTTTTGCATCGAATCGTTACGGGTGATGAAAAATGAGTGTATTTCTCCAATCCCAAGCGTAAATGATCGTATGGTCCGCCCGGCCACAAGAAAAAACAACGGCCAAACCAAATCGCTATGCTGTGTGTTTTCCGGGATCAGCGTGGTATGATTTGGGACGAGCTATTAAAATCAGATGAAACAGTTGACGGTGCACGCTAGCAACGACAATTGGCCGATTTGAACAGCGCTATACACCGAAAATGCCCAGAATATGCCGATCGGCGTCACAAAGTAATTTTTCTTGATGACAATGCACCGCCACATCGAACAATAGCGACCCGGGAATTGATGGAGACGTACGATTGGGAACCGCCGGTGTATGCGGCTTACTCACCAGACTTGGCGTCTTCCGATTATCATTTGTTTGCATCGATGGGGCACGCACTTTCCGAGCTGCGCTTCAATTCTCACGAAGAAGCCAAAAAATGGCTCGATGATTGGTTTGCGGCCAAAGACGGCCAATTTTTTTGGCGCGGCATCCACAAATTGCCTGAGAGATGGAAAAAATGTGTCGCTAGCGATGGCAATTATTTTGAAGATTAAATTTGTAACCATACTTTGTTAATAAACGTTCGAAATCGAAAGAAAAATTCTCTTTTCATACACCTGGTATATGTATGTCTGGAATTGTTTTTTTTATCGAATACTTTTGTGACATGAAATCACACAATTTTTAAGTTAATTGTATATTTAAAATAAAGTTTTGACCACAATGAAATGACTGAATAAGTTTTTGAGCAATAAATAAAAAATGGAAGGAGTTTCAAATATTTTATGACTTAGAAAAAATATTTGCTTATCTGAAAAAGGTCATGTATTACCAAGACACCAGGAAATCTTAGAAAGATGGCTACAACATTTTTTAATCTTTTAAATAACAAGCAACAAGACGAGTATTCACCTTGGAGACCTATAACTACAGCTGAAAACAACATCCCATTACCAGCATTTGACGAAATTACCGTGACCCTTAAAAAGCTAAGAAATGTAAAGGCAATCGGCGCAGACTCTACAGCGGCTAAGCTCCTGAAAGAAGGTGGTGAGGAGTTATGTAAGTACCTCTACCATTTAATAATGGACGCATGGGAAAAATAATCCATACCATCTGATTGGCTAGGCTGCATAATCTTCCCAGTACACAAGAGAGTATGCGATAACTATCGTGGTATTTCACTGCTTAACACGGCCTACAATCTCTTCATAAAAGTTCTCTATGAACGAATCAAAGAATATGTCGAAAGAATAATTGAAGACTATCATCACGAGTACGGGGGCTAGATGTTCATTGCCTGTTCGTTGATTTTAAACAAGTTTTCGATAGTGTTAAAATAGATAGGATGCAGCACATACTGCTTATTCTTGGAATGCCTGCCAAACTAATAAGGCTCCTTATCGCAACGCTCAAAAATACAAAGGCAAAAGTGATCATTCAAGGGAAGCTCACAGGGTCGTTCTCTATTGAATCAAGTGCTTAAGCAAATGACATCGCTATTCTCTCAAGAAATAGGAATGATTTAAAATAAATTTTCTTAAAAATTAACAAAATTGCGAACGGTATTGACCATTTTGTAAACAGGGGCAAATATCTATTCAAATCGAGGCGGCCTGCACAGATGCAAAATTTCCTTGTGGGAGCCTATACTTTTGAAACAGTAAGTACCTAGGAGTTATGTTCGCATGTTGCGGTGATTCAACTTCCGCAGTCAGCGATCGCATCAACGCTGCCACAAATTGCCAGCATGGAAATACAAATTTTAAAAAAGGTCTTTGGCCCAATAAGAATGGATGATAGTACCTACATAATTCGATTGAACTCTGAACTGAACGATCTAACTCAGAACGAGCCAGCTGTACGTTTTATTAAGGGGACCTATAAAATTTCGAAAAAAATTTTTTTTTTTTCATAAAATGTTAATATAATCCTTTAAGAATATGTCAAAAGATTTTTAGAACGTAAATTTAAGTATTTCTTATATTATAGATCGTCAACCGTGACGGCTCTATTCTTTGCGTTCGAGCGCTGGGAGAGGTATTCGAGTAGTTACGTTGCCGACTTTAGACGCGTTTTTCTCAAAACTTTATTTTCGAATTGGCGTACACGATAACTCGAAAAGTTATTGGCCGATCTCCTTGAAACTTTGCACACATCTTTTTTATGATATTGCTTTCTATGTGTTTCAAGTTTTTGAAAATTTTTCGAAAAAATAATTTTTTCGAAGCAAAAATAGTAGGAAAATTCGCCCCAAATTTATTTTTTGTAAGCTTTTTATTCCGCGAATTTTTTTTCCATTTTTGTTTAATTCATATAGAAATTATGACAATAATAAACAAACAAATTTTTGGTTTTTTGTATTCAGGTCACTGACGCCGATGCTACAATGCTAGCCGATTGAGAAGCCCCGCTGCGACCTTCCTGGAAGAATTAAGTGTACATCCGCCATTTTAAATGATTAAAATAAAAAGAAAAATTGTATATTATTTTAATGTATAAATAAACTGTATGCCAATTTTGAAAAAAATATATTGATTTCTTCAGTTTAAATAATTTTAATGAAAATATGGCCTTTTACAGGTATCTGTCCCTTAAAGCGCATCGCATAAGATGGCTAGGTCATGTGATCGGTATGCCTGCTGACTGTACCGTGTAGAAAGCCTTGACAGGAAAGCTAATAGGCGTGAAGGCCAAAGGCAGACCGAGGAACCTTTGGATAGACGCAATGGAACACGATCTTAAGAAGTTGGGAATAGGTAACTACGCGGCAAAAGTTCAAGATAGACTGCTTTAGAAGAGTATTTTTAAGGAAGCTTTCACATCTCCGCGTTGCAACGCTTTGAAAGAAGAGAAAAAATATTTCCAAATAGTTTTATGAGGCACTGTATATATAGTATATATTTTTTGAATGGCACAATTTGCAACACTCTTAGTTTTACCTTTTTTGGTTATACAGATGAAATAATAAATTGATTCATAAATATCGAGTTTCTTCATGCATTTGTACGTGCATGCGCAGTTAAATATGATTATCTTTTATGCCTTCTTATTAAATATTATGATTTGCTTTTACTTGGCTTTTGGCTTCCTCATAACGCTTTCTGTGATGCCGGCCACCACAACACCTGTCGTTTTCCTCATTATTTAGTATTGCTTTTGTTGCTGTTTTTATTGAGGATTTAATTATATCGAATTATACAATTTCTCGCTCCCGATCGACCATAATTTCTCTTGAGCACTTAGAGATCCCGCTTTGTTGTTGCCATTTTTTATTCATTTCGGATTTATTTTGGCAAATTGTGATTTATGACACGCGCCACAGGTCGCCACAGATCGCAGTTAAGGTAACATTTTTAAGTGGACACAGTAAAGGGGGCAATCAGTGAAGTTTTAATTTCTCTATAGTCGTAAATCAATTTAACAAAAACAAAAATAAACTATGCGTAATTCATGACTCAATTTAGACTCTGTAGATTTATTGAAAGAAAATGCGAATAGAACTACAGTAATAGGTAATAGAGTTGCTAAAGGGCACAACCGTTCTATGTGTAGAGTAAATTTTTCGACACCATATACATATATTTATATAGAAGTTGGATGGAAGAGTTCAAAAAGGTGTAGGATCTCACGAATAAGCTAGATAGGTACCACTAAGAGCTTATCCGTAATTCCGATTGAGCTAGGATCGCCATGTAATTATTTTGTCCAATTATACAGCATTAAGTTAGGTGTAGGTACCTTGGAGTAATATTTGACTACAAACTCCATTGGAAGGTACACATTATAAGTAGGGTAAAGAAGACCAATCTCTACTCCTGGAAATATTTGTTTGGCAAAAAATGGGGACTCAAACCACAGGACGTATTTTGGAAGTACAGCGTAGTCGTTCTGCCAATCTTAACGTATGGTTGCCTAGTTTGGTGGTAAGATCTTCATATCACTAAACTATGGAGAGTGCAAAGGACTGCATTTATTGGCATCACCGGAGCATGTATAACTTGCACCAGTGCTACTCTGAATGTCGTTTTGCACTTACTTCACATTGACTTCTACGTTATTTGCATCGTTGCTCAAAGTGCAATCAGGTTAAAGGAGGTTGGTCTCTGGAAGCAATCTCTCAAGGGACATGGTAGTATTTTTGGGCAGTTAACACCGTATCTCTTGGAACTTCGGACAGATCTCTCCATCCGCAATCTATCTGCACCGAAGTTGATACCTTTGTTTTCTCCAAATCAGCTAGTTTATCTATTTCTTAGTGTTTTTCAGGCTGAAGTCTTTGTGATCCTGTAGGCATGCAAAATGCTTAGGGAGCGAGGTAGCGTCGGAACGAGGGAGATATTAACATTTTCTCCGATGGACGAGTTGCGATCTGATAACGCCATAGTGCAGATCCAAACTAGTCAATTTCTGTAAAGAGGAGATCAAATCTTTTGGGTGTGCAGGTAACATTTCTCTGATCTGGGTTCCAGGACATGGGCACAGAGATGGAAATGAAATTGCTGACGAGATTGCCAGCAAGGGGACTGAGACCTCGCTCAACTTATTTCTCAGGAAAGCGCAGAAGAGATAGAGCTTCATTTCTGTATATACTATTTCGGAAACCCTTTAACCACAGCACAATAGACGGAGGACTCAGAAAGCCATGGTGACTTCAAGCTGTGTTTCCCAACTCGTCCCTCGGTCATTGGACGATCGGCACAAATGCGGAAAAGCTAGGTTTACCATTTAACCACCATAGTGGAAAATGTGGGAACCTTTCAGAGGAAAAGCTAGGATCACTATTTAACCGCCATTGCATTAGCTGTGGAGACCTTCCAGAGAAGGGACTATTGAGCACTTTCTCTGTAAATGTCCGGGTTTGGCAGCTAGACGACTAGCCTGAGGCAGTGTGCCAACCAAAATTCTATCAACCTTCTCCATTACGTCAACAGCTCTGGCTGGCAGTAGATACATATCTGCCTACTGGAGGTCTCATAATGGTATCAAAACAGCGATTTAGTACTACTTGGGGAGTGCCAAAATCATCCCTCCTGAAAAATCAGCTCCATTAGCAAGACACCGGGTTGCGAACTCTCAGGGCGCATTCATTAAAGGTTAAAGGGTTGGTGCGTGACTACCATTCGGAATTCACAGAGAGAACATTGGTTTGAATCTCGGTGAAACACCAAAATTAGGAGGAGGAGCTCGGCCAAACACCCAAAAAGGGTGTACGCGCCAATTATATACATATACAAATATATAGGATAGATTAAAATAGAAAAGAAAAGAAAATAGCATGCCATTTGTATAACTACAAATAGCCACAGATGGACAGGCACATGTTGTAGATCAAAACTAACGCCTCGTTGCGGATCTTAACCTTTACTGCAAGTTCCTAATCAGTGAACTCGATAAGAAAACATCTTCCGCGATATCGTCCTAGTCTTTGTTACACAATTCGACTGCATCTGACGGTAAACATGCCGAAATTATTATCGTTAGCAGTAATAATGGATTGATTCGTGCAGTAATAATGATATCGGCGTGTGTTCAGTTCCCATGAGTATTATTTTTCAGCAATTTCAACCGCCAAGAAGGTGTTAGCATCAGTTTTTTGGGAAGCGAAAGGAATTTTGTTTGTGGATTATTTGCAAACTGGTAAAACAATAAATATTTGTTCATCAAATGATGAAGTCAATAACAGCTGTGGTACTTGTAGCGTACTTTGCAGCCCTTCCAGATTCTCACTTCAGGGATAGAATTCATAAATTAGAATCTCGTTGGAAAAATGTATTGATGTTCAGGGCGGCTGTACTGAATAATATTAAAGTGTATTTTAAACCATAAAATTGTGTGTTTCTTATCGAACCTCAAAACTTTTTGAACATTCTAGTAGAGATGTGTATCTACTTGGATTACAGCAAGGCGCGTATTCATATAAGATGAAGTTGCTAGATCGGTTGGTTTTTCCTTGCGATTTGGTGGTTTCAATGTTAAGAGGATCTAGTTTTTTTTTGTTGCTTCGCTTTTTGTTTATATTTTAATTGAAATTTGACATTCAAACCAGCAAATTGCAAAGCCAAAATACATTCGTGTAAATGTAGTTATTGCTCTAGTGAACTCACCTCATATGAATTCGGATGGGATTGCAGAACGCTTAGGCCAATTCAAAAAGAGTGTTGTTGTTGAGGTGGTTGAACATTTCTGAGCTGAAAATGCTCCTAATTAGTGACCAGCACCGTTTTACTACCAATATCTCGTGTGAAGATGATTTTTTTTTTTTTTTTGTTTTGTTTCCAAGTCAGATCCATTTAGTGAGGTCCAAGTATAGCAGCAAATCCTTTATCTCTATGTCTGTCTATCAAAAAGAGTGAGTGCTTATTCATATTTGACTACATATATACAGCAAAACAGACGGCAGTGAATGCGCTAATAAAAAAATGCATCATAATTATGCAATCAAACCACAGCGGAATTTCCTTTCCACACAAAATTTCCTATTTTTCATGCTCCGCACGCTTCTACGTCATGTGGCGCCGTCTTCGTGATGCCACACGTCAACAGTGAAAGTGGAATTGAAGATTTTGCTTAATGCTAATAAAACGATCAATTATGAAAATAAATACATCTGTGCATACATAGTTGAAATAAGAAAAAGCTTCCATTGTTCCTAAAATGCCATAGCAACGGAAATGATGCCGGAAGGCATACCCGTAAGTAGATAGAGGTATGTATATCTGAACGTATGTATGTGTAGATATGTATGCAAATATGCACAAGCATCCATAAGCTAACCAAATTCCCATGCAAAAGCGTTACATACCAGCCGCCGCCCACTGCAACAGGAAACCACAATGACAGTTCACAACAGCAGCAGGGTTCACAGCGCGAAGATGGATGTGAAAGTGAAATGACGCTTTAATAACCAAATTAAAATAAAATATAGGAAAAAGATTGCCTACATTTGGAGCTAAAGTGCCAGTTCACATCGTTTATCCGTCACCAAATCACTCGACCATAACAGCAGTGCCCTTTTTCATTTTGCATTTGGTTCATTGTGTTTATTTGGTGTTAAATCAAAATTGTGTTACAGCCAGTAAGTAAGCAACAGGTTGCAACCATGAAGTAGAGGCTGATGTGAATTCATTGTTTTTGTGTTTTATTGTTATAATGCTGCCGCTTTCGTTAATCATATTCAATTTTCTCTGTGGACAATTATGTACATATGTATGTGGGCACGTCCAGCCAAGCCGCTAATTGCAATTACCTGATGGCAAGGGGTTTATAACTTCCTTTTGCTGGCGTATGGCCCATCTACTTTGTTATAGTAATGAAACAGTTGGCGGCCTGCATAATAACCAAATGATGTTGTCCGAAATTAATTTTGAATGGCTTATATTTATTGACCGCAGACAGAGAAGCTGGTCGCCAACAAATGCTTCTGCTAATTTACATAGGTATACATATAATATATACAAATGTATGGTATGTAAGTGACCTCTCAGATTGCGAAACTTACTTTCAACTTTACAACAGTCGGAAAATTGAAAGTGTATTAAAAACAAGTACGGGAATGCTAAATTCGGCCGGAAACAAACTTTTTATACTCGCGCACATTTTTGTAAGATTTAAATTGGGTTGGCTGTTAATTTTTGAAATCAAACACAATCGTAGACCATGAGAATTGTG
Source organism: Anastrepha fraterculus (assembly GCA_037575425.1). Classification (NCBI taxonomy): domain Eukaryota; kingdom Metazoa; phylum Arthropoda; class Insecta; order Diptera; family Tephritidae; genus Anastrepha; species Anastrepha fraterculus. The sequence goes on from JAYXIM010007246.1 coordinate 21,683, forward strand.
TTGCAATATTAGACGGATAAAAAGTATTAACATTTAAAGAATGGACGTTGGTTTTACCCTATCCGAAATTTTTTTAGGTCGTGTACTAAGGTTAGGTGAATTTATTAAGCCGTTATCGAGATAATCGTATTTACCCAAAAGAAGGCGTGAAACTGATCGTTTTCCAAAATTTTTCTTGCGTCATATATTTTTTATTTTGTAGCAAATTTTATATGGATGATTAATTGGAGAATAGTTCTATATATGTAGAAGTCCACGCAAGTGAGGAAAGTCCCTGATCGCCATTCACTTGGAGTGGCCAGGACGATTCTTCTGCATCTGTTCCAAGCAACTCACAACTACCGAGCTTCGCCCAAGTATCCTCTAGCTAGCTTCCAATCATCCTTTCGAGAGTGAGCTATTGTGAGAGGGCGAAGCAACCTAGGATAGCTGGTTGTACACTGGGTTTAGGACTCCCCACATTAAAACGTGTTCCCCTAGTAGTTTTTTGACTCGATCAAACAGAAAAAATCACAGGGAGCCATATCAGATGAATTCAATGACTGTTGGATGCACTCGTTTGTCGTCAAAAATTTACAGATAATGGTATTATGCGACGATGCGTTGCCATGATGCAAAATCTATGAGTTGTTTTCCCACAAATCCTTCTTTTTTTTGGCGAATTACTTCGTCGAAGTTGACGAATTACTTCACGTTGACGTCCATAATGCCCTAATAATAGTCTTTATTAACTATCTGACCTTCTTGCAAAAACTCGGGGTACACAATACCGTTGTAATACATAAAAACCGTGAATATTGCGTTTTTTTGGTTGAAAAGGCGTGGTTTTGGTATTGGTTCATTCGGAGCTCTCTACTAACCCGGCTGATGTCTACTCATAAACCCACATCTCGTCTCCAGTAATGATGCATTTGATGAATTTTCGGTCGGATTCAGTCTTGGAAATCATGTCTTTGGCGATATCAACACAGCCCTTTTTTTGCATGAAATACAAATTCTTTGGGCCAACTTTGCTGAATGGATCCATAAGTAATATTCCAGTCCTCTGCCAGCTCCCAGATGGTTATTGATATTCTTATCACTTTATTGATGTTTTTATTACTTTTCTAAGTTGACGGTCTGCCACTACGTTCGTCATCCTCACGATCTCTTCTGAAGCATTCATGTCATTCATAAACGGCCGTTTTCTTTGGAGTATCATAACTGAAACAGTTTCCCAACATTTCTAAGGCTTTCGCACTATTTAATCTGCAGAGGTAGATTTACTCAGGATGCATCCGGATGGCGTAATTTTTACAAATGTCCAGCAATGGCAGTAAAATTTTGGTAGGAATGTTAATCACAGATGTGGCGACCAAACTGAGATCATCACAATATCGTACAACCTTTATGTAAAGAAAATTAGAATACCCTTGAGCACAAGTGCGCGGGTATAAAAATCGATTGTCATTTGACTACGGAACTCGTTTATTGCAACATGCATGCAATGAATGCATTGCCACATGAACCTAAATCAGTTCTCTTACGTCACATATACAATTAAGAAAAAAACAAAACAGGTATCAAGGTCTCGACTGTGGATTCTAGCAGATAGGATAACAAAAATATGTGTATCGGCGATTTTTAAGATTGCGTCAGCATTTTTTTAGATGATCAAAGTGTTCATGTTGTTGCACATTCCTTTGGCAAATCAGCATAGAAAACTAAGTGATCCTTACATTTTAGGTATGTGTATGAATTCAGCGGCCGCCGTAACCGAATAGGTTATCGCATGAGTACCATTCGGAATGGCACAGGTCCGACACCCCGACACGAAACACTAATTGGAAGAAAAAGTTCCTTCTAATAGCGGCCGTCCCTCAGCAGGCAATGGCAAGCCACCGAGTGTACTTTTAGCTTTAAAAAGGTCCTTAAAACACTATTTGCTGTTTGATGGCCGCGTTTAACTGCCGGCCCTTACATTTGAGGAAAACATAAAGCTGCACAAATAGGAGCTCAGCCCAACACCCAAACAAGGTGTCAAGCGCCAATTATACATAAAGTACATATGTGTTCATATTCAGGAGTTCTATGGTGGAAAAAATAACAGGGGACATTTTAACTCTCTAATTCTTCAATAGATGCGCCCTTTTAGTCTCATTTGCGAGAGAAGCCCAAAAATACTCGTAACCGAGAGATATAGCAGGTTGAAAGGTACCTCAAAAATAATTGTCATAAAATTCTAATATAACTCTCTTAGAACCTTCTGTAAAATGACGTTTAGTTTTAGATTTCTAATGTACTGAATTTAATAACACTTTTGTTACTTGTGGAAATATCACAGATCTTCATCTTCTTCCTGATTAGCGCGAGTTTGACAAAATGCGCCAGTCGTTTCTTTCTCGTGCTAACTGGCGCCAGATACACACACCAATTGATGCCAAGTCCTTATCCACCTGATCTTTCCAACGCAGAGGAGGTCTTCATTCTTCCTTTGCTACTATTTGCTGGTACCGTATCGAACTCTTTCAGAGCCAGAGTGTTTGTATCCATTTGGAAATGACTCAGCCAATGAAGCCGCTGAATCTTTATTTGCTGCGCTATGTCTATGTCGCCGTAAAGCTCATACATATCACTGTTCCATCACCTACGATACTCGCCGTCACCAACGTGCAAAGGTCCAAAAATCTTCCGCAGAATCTTTCTCTCAAACATTCCATGGGACGCCTCATCAGATCCTGTCATCGTCCACGCTACTACGCCATACGTTAGGACGGGTATGCTGAGATCCTTATAGAGTGCTAGTTTTGTTCGTCGAGAGGATTTTACTACTCAATTGCCTACTTAGCCCAAAGTAGCTCTTGTTGGCAAGGGAGATTCCCCTTTGGATTTCAAGGCTGACATTGCTATCGTTGTTAATGCTGGGACCTAGATAACCGAAGTCTCTCACAACCTTAAAATCATAACTGTCAACAGTGGCGTGGGTGCCGATACGTGACGGGTCTCAAACCCAGCGCACATTAGCTCGCTCTCGAACGGATGTTCAGAAGATACTTGGGCGAAGCCCAGAAGTTGTGAGTTGCTTGGATCATATGCAGAAGAATCGTCCTGCCCACTCCCAAAATATTTATACATCAAAGACAAATCGAATTTTTTAAAGGTTATAGGACCAAACCAACGTTTTGTAGCTTAGAATGTTGCTTGTTTACAGCATGACTATATCCAGTTCAGTGCGGTTCAGGATCCTTAAAAGGTTATTGATATCTAAGCCAGACAGTTGTTCGAGACTCCCGAACAGCGGTTTGCCCAGGGCTAACATTCTGTCCTTTCAAAAGCCAATTATGACTGCCGTTAGTCTCCAGGCGTCCCGTCGTTTCATGCTTATCTATTCATATTCACGATTGCTTAAGGTTGTAGGTGGGCCATAACGTTCTGCTTTCGCTGGTCTCTAACCTACAATCAACGATTCGTAGGTATTTTAGGGAAATTGGATTTTTGACTACACCTACAACTTCTTCTACCCAAATGGTAAATAAGATGGCCATAAATATTGCAGGAGAGCTTCTTAGTAAGAGCTTTTTACGTTCATTTCCATGATATCATAAAGGGACTCAATGTTTTTGGTTTTGTTCTTTTTTATTTTCGCATGATTATTATTATATTATATTACTAATCAGTAACGGCTAAAACATTTATATAAGAACACCTTTCTTAGCAGTTCGTAAAACCTATGCGTTATTCTACAGGGCTTTGTAATGCTCCAATAGTTTAAGTTTATTATGTTTACTAAAGGTAAAATTAATATTCGCATCTTATTTAGCTGTTGCACCTTTCTCCTTAGTCTCACTTGATACTGCAGCGGTTTTGGTGCTCGACGCCACCTTGCGTTGTGGTTTTGGTTTACCTGGTGTTGCTTGGGTCTTAGTTGCAACTTTTACTACTTCTTTAACTTCTTTGACCTCAGCCGCAGCTGGTGCTGGTGCCGGTGCTGGAGGTGCAGCAGCGGGTTCCTCTTTCTTGCCATTCACCTCCTTGGCCTTGGGTTTTTCACTATAATTCCGTTTACAATTATATCATTTATTTAGAGTAAAGACATATTTTATACTAACCTTTCAATATCAATATTGAGCACCGATTCGTCTTCTTCTTCGTCATCTCGATCTTCTGGCCCAACTTCGCGTAATAAATCGCCCAAGTCCTTATCGACATCCTCCCAAAGCTTATCCTCAGCACCTTCTTCACCTTCTTCGCCACCACTCTCGTGACCATTTTCTTCCGTAACATTTTTATCCTCCTCCTCCTCTTCACCAAGTTCCTTTTCTTTCTTGATGGAATCCTTAGCAGCATTTTCACTCTCTTTTTCTTCCTTTGCCTTTTCTTTTTTAGCTGCTTTCTCTTCTTCTTCCTTACTACGCAAGAACGCTTTTAGATGGGAGCGTAGTAGGCAATGCTTCTTGGCATATGCTTCTACAGAGTCACTTGCAACTGAGTAATGATTGCACAGTTCGCAAAAGTATGCATCAACTTTCTTTATGAACGATGCGCCCACGGGTTGACGTTCTTTGCTGTTCTCCTCACCATCTGTACCACCTTCTGCCTCGTTCAGTAGAGCGTCCACATCCATATCATCTATTTCGTCAATTTCACCTACCGAATCGACAGTTAAGAATTTGTTCAGATCAATTTCGCGAGTATCCTCATCGCTGTTGTCGCTATCCGAATCACGTTTGCGTGACTTGCGCTGCAATTGGAGATCAGATGGTAGAGTAATAATAAATTACTGTATACAAGAATATTTGAAGGAATTTCGTTATTGCAGTTAAAGCCAAAAACACTTTGACAAAAAAAATGCGAGAACTGAATTATTCCATATTCTTTAATAAGTTGAGTGCGACCCCGGTTTCCGGGGACTGGCGTTGATCTTTCCCCGTGGCCGCCTGCGCACTCTGGACGCTTTTCGTGGGGCCGACAGTATTAAAGTTAAACGATAAATGTAACCTGAATGAATGTAGTCTAGTTTTTATGAGCTTTATTGAAGAAGTAAGTATGGCTGGGATTTTCACATCTACATTTATATAACTTTTTTTGTTAAATTGTTGGCTTTCTTAGAGCCAAATAATTTTGAATTTTCATCATATCAACCAGAACAGTATTTCCGAACTTTATGGACGTCTCCTTTCTTTTTCTGTAATTTATGAACCATTTTTCATACCAGAAGTGGAAATTGTTCATGTACTAGCTGGGTCAGTAAATTTACTAATTGTCTCCGCAATTGCGTAACAGATAATTTTTGTCCGAAAGAGGATAATAATATTGCATTATCGCATACTTAAAAAGTGACCATTTTCTGCCGGTCGAGTGAAAAGGTCAGAAATATCGGTGCCGCGTTCAACGTGTTAAAATTTCTTTAGCAATTATTTAAGCACACTTCAACACCGGTAACAATTCACTAACAATAACGTGGCATAGTAATCAAAAAGAGGCTCACCTTTAAGTGCTCCAACGAACAGCGATGCGTTTCATAGAGCATTGGGCTCTTGAATGCCAAATGACATGTGGAACAGTATGGCATTAAGAACTTTTTCATAGTCTTGTGGTGCTCCGACAATTGATGTTTAGCCTTAGGTTGGCGATAATGCAGACGGCATAGGTGACAAAACTTAGATTCGTATTCCTCCTTTGAGTTTTCTTCGATTTCACGTTGTGCAGCACGCTGGCGAGCACGTAGACGTAGCAAATGTGCCTTTTGTCGGAGCGAAATTTGTCGAATTGCATTCCTATGAGTACGACAGTACAAATGTTGTTGGTAATCCTATAAAAATGCAAATACTTTTAGAAATTTTTAAAATATAGTAAAAATATTTAAATAAGAACTAGCATACTTTCAGGTATGAAAAATTTTAAGACTAGGGTACAGATACATATGTATAATATAATATATTCAAGCTGAGTAGCTGGAACTGTGTGGCGGCAGTTGGTTCTATGTTACAGGAACTACCCATATTTATATCCGGCCAAGGACCGTGGAAAATTCAAAACAATGTCCGGCCCTTGGATAACCAAATATATGTAATTTGTTTCCGCAGATATTTTGAATTGTTTTTTTTTTTCAGCCGAACGACATCGTTAATTTTTTTCCTAGTCGTTTTTGTAGGACAAAAATCTCTATAACTCGTAATCTAAGAAATATTAAAAAAAAAAATCTATATATTTCAATTAAATTGTTGATGTTGTACCAGCATGACCAATCCCTACACATGTTGTGGGAATGCTGCTGAAGTGACAGTCCTTGGCCGAATATAAATCCGTCGCTTTTGTTACGCAGAACCGACTGTCGTGGGAACCAATTAAGTTCCTCATTAACGCTGACCGAACGAAACACGCGTATGGAGTTTGTCCATATGGGGAGTTTTGCCCAAGAAAAAAAAAAAATCGGCATTCAGGCCGGAAAATAGAGATGACGCGCTTGAAAAACTTTTATGGAAAGATCAGGTTTGAAAAAGAAACAAAACGCAGAAATGAGTGCAGTACCATCAAATCCGTCCCCTAAGGTTGGCTTAGTATATCCAAAATACAAGATGGGTACTCATGCCAGTTCAGAGGCATTATTCGCCAAGAGTTTTCACAAGAATCATACGTGTTTTGCCAATTTTAGCTTATTCGGACATAAATAAACAAATTTTATGAAAGACGTAAATAAGAAATTTAAGTAATTTTCACATATTTTTGAAATGTAAAAATCTTTCATTTTAAAAAATTGTAACCGAATTCTGTTTTCAAGTTGTAACATTCTTTGAAATAGACATATACACACTTAACAATACACACATGCTCGTATATACAAGCATTGCATACAACACAGAAATAAATAAAAAAAAAGGGTATAACTTACTAGGTAAGTGAAACAGCTCATGTGACAGTGAATGCACTTCAGATTGACGCGCGAACCAGAGTTCCGGGGTTTGTAATCATCTCGTCGCGAGCTATGCACCTTCTTATCCTTTTTCTCAGATTCATCATCGCTGTGGTCGTCCTTCTTACGCTTATCTTTGCCTTCTTTACCCTTATCCTTGTCCTTCTTCGAAGACGATGAACTCTTCTTGGACTTATCCTTTTTGCGATCTTCATCATCCTTCTCTTTTTTCTTACCTTCTTTCTTTACATCTTTTTCACCACTTTCCTTTTCTTTATCAGCATTAGCATCACCTGCTGCACCACCTTCAACTTCGCCATCACCACCTTCTTCATCTTCATCATCCTTGTGATCATCAGTTTCTGCTGATGAATCCTCACCCTTTTTACTCTTTTTTGCCGACTTAGTTTCCTCTTTGATATCGTCTCCCTCATTATCTTCATCATCGTCATCACCATCATCATCCTCACCTTTTTCGGCTTCATCACCCTTTTCAGAAGACTTGGCCCGTTTACTACTGCTACGTTTTGACGATTTCTTCTTAGTATCGGAGTCACTCTTGCTATCATCCTTATCACTGTCGTTGTCTTTGTCATTATCCTCTTCGTCATCTGATGAATCGTCCTTCTTGGTTCGTGAACGGCGTGGACTCTTCGAACGACGCATTATCCTGCGGCGACGTAATGAGCTATTTTTTGTAGCGCAAACGCAAAAGTGGTACATTAATTGATGAGCAAAGTTAAGTTGTACTTTCTGATGCTAAAAGTTTTTTTTACAAAATGCTTCGAGTGGAAAATCAATCAGCTGCTATTGCATAGGTTGCATATATGCATCAAACACACACGACTCTCGATTTTTAAGCTGTTGCACATCATTGCCGCTTTGGTTATTCAGAAATGAGTCAAAGAGCAATGAATTCAGCAGTTTAAGATAAAAATACAAATAAACCCCGGGCTTTAATAAGTGTTTCAAAATGAGTGTTTTCAGCTTTGAACTGTTACAACGTCTGTTGCAACATTGAAGATTTCCTTATAATTTATGCGTTGGAAACGTAGGTATGCATTGCAAATTATTTGCAGTGTTTGTTTGAAAAGTATGAATTCTAAATAGAATAAGTTTACAACCAAACCCAAACCACATACGCTGATTTTATCCTGCGTACTTCGATTTTATATTTTTGTCTTTCATACAGTTCCATAGTTGGTTCAATAAATATTAAGTCTTTTTACTCAGCCTCAAGACATTTTAATATAACTCAACTCACAACAACTTAACTCGAGTCAACTCAAATGCAATTATGCAGTTTGTTCTGTTTTTCTAATTACCTTGTAAGGCGCTGTATTTTTATTACACGCGCACGATCTTTTTGTTGTGCATACAACAGCTTTCGGCGCATAATGCGTAAATCGTTTGATTCATTCCGGTTGTTGCGAATGATGCGCACACCGCCCCTTAGCATAGTGGAGCGCATACCCCCACGATATGATGAAATATTACCACGAGCTCTTGAAACGTAACCGGAGCGTATGGGACGCTTTTGTATGCCCATCGGTGAAGAACGGTGACGGCTGGTATTTGCGGCAGAGTCATCTCTATCGTTACGTGAATTCGTACCGCGATACGAATTGCTAGATGTATTGGCGCCACCGGTACTACGGTAGGTCGATGTTGTTACTGACGAGACCATTGGTGGAGGAGGGGGCGGTGGCGTGCGATTACCACGTCCTGTTGATGAGTTACGCCGATAGTCCTGTTGACGATGATGAGGATGTTTTTGTTTTATGTATTCTTAGAGAATTAACTATACACGGTTTTGAGCACTTAGATTCTGTCAATTATGTATTTAAATTTTTGTGTGGTTTTAACATGAGTTTTAATTTTATATTGTTTAGGAATTGGGTAAAAAGGGGAGGTATCACTGCGGCATTGGCAAATCTCCTAAAAAGCTCTTCGAGACAATAAGATACACATAATCGATATGGAAATCGTTGATATCATCTTCAGAAAGTATTGTTCTATTAAATTTTTGTAATATATGAATGCTTATGGGGAGCATCGGAGGAATTGATTTACCTCTGTAGTTGATAACAGCTCAAAATAAATATTTATATTATTTTATTTAACTTTCGTTAGTCATATTTTAAATGCGTCGTACATATATCTCGAACCCAATTAAATTCAATAAATCGACGATAACATTGGCGTCGTTGCTCTATAATCAATACTTGCGATCAAGAGCCTTAGTATCTTTGGTCGAAATCGCCCAACTCTGCCACACAGCAATTGCAGAGTTTCTCTCTTTGAACGCACTCTGTTCGCTTTGGTGGCAAAGTTATAGAATTTTCTCAGTCAATTGTGGCTAATGGCTTATATTTTGGTTTCTCGCCTTTCGAAATTCGACCTTTCTAAATAAATTTCTATTCGTGCATAAATATACATAAAATTTCATGTTAATAGGCAAGATTAATCAACTACAAGGGAATATTATTAACTCCCTGTTTAAATAATTTCTTAAAATATTCCTGTATTGCTTAGCATTTTACTTACATCTTGTCGTGAGCGCTTCCTATCATCAGTGCGTTCGCGCGAAGTATCCTATAAAATGTGATTCTTATTAAAACTTTTGCAGATACGGAATAATGGAATACTCCAAATATTTCTCCATTTTAAACGAGTTCATGAATAAATGTATACGTATTTAATGGATATATAATAAATATCGTCGCCGCCGCTGTAGAAGTTGCTAACTTCACCTTTTGGTTAAATTAACTCATTCCGTTTTTCCTTTTGTAGTTGTTACTTAATAATATTTTCCCAGATCTACTGTCCGATTTTAATAAGAGTTAGCATCTTATACTGCGACGGCGCCGTTATAGAGCATTGTTAGTATACTTACGCGATAATTTCTCTTATGCCCAGATTCATGACGACTTCCACCGGCAGAACTATTATTGAAGCGATCCCTGTTGCGATCATAATGCCCACCGCTGCCACTCGCTCCAGAATTATAGTTGTTATAACGTGAATTTCCTCCACTACTGTTGTAACTATGATTGTAGCCATCACGCCCACCAGACCTTGCGCTTGAATTTTGCATGCGTCCATAATTGTTACTACGATAATTGTTGCCACCACGGCTGGAGCCCGAGCCTCGGGAATTATATCCACCACGTCCGCCACGCATTTTAAATGTAGCTATAATTCAATTTTTATGTATGTATGTATACACAAATTCTATTCAAATATGGATACATATGTTGGTACAGTCTTCGTAGATAAGGTTCACCCTGTTAACCCCTAATTCGACCGAACCGGCTAGAACGCTTAAAAATCAATCGCACGAGGCGCTAACAAGGGCTTCTAG
>JAYXIM010007258.1:0-11710 GCA_037575425.1 Anastrepha fraterculus
CGCGAATTTTGTATTTTACTCAAGCGGCTGAGAAAAAAAATAAATGAAAGAACAAAGACAACTTTTTGCTTGAAGGGCTTCTCAACAACTGATTTATTATAATTTCAATTATTACATTTAGACTTAAACTAACGTACATATGTATTTGCTTATTCTGCATTTAATATTTAATTTTACAAATTGTTGTCAATATCTTATTCCACATTTCCTGTCCCACACTTTTCAAGTAAGTCAAACTGTTGCAAAACAGGAAATGCGTTTACAATTACATTTACTTATTGTTCATTATTTTATTTACAAACTCATCAATTTCGTCTGTTTTACCATGTGAATTTAATTTTGAAATTGAATATGTAACTTCTCCCCCTTTAGATTAGAATTCTCCTGAATTCCTTTATTTAGATTTATTTTAATATATTTTAGTTTTGTTCTCCAAATGACAATTATTAATATTATTGTTAAAATTAGAAAGAAATTACACCCGTATATGATTTTGTTATGAATTTTCAAATTAGATATATTTTTGAAATTTATTTTATTCTCTTCATCTATTTGTTCGAATGTAAGTTTTTCTGTAAAATTTTTTATATTGTCATATTGCAATCTCATAATATTTCCTTCGAATTTTTCAATCCAATTAGAGTAATAATAATCATTAATTTTTATTGAACAATTGTTAAATTGGATTGCGTAATTTCCGTTCAAAACAGTGTCATTTATGTTACATGTGTTATTTACAAATAAATTGAATGCATTTTTAACTAGAACTGTTTTTTCGTCTAGTGCTATAATTTCTAATTCTTTACTTGATATTAATTTACAATTTTTTGTTATTATACAATGAGTGCTGGGTTTTAGTTGTCTGAAATGTTTATTTTCTTCAAATTTCATAATTTTATCTTTATAAGTAAAAACTTCCTCTATTTCTGCTTCTATTTCTTTTTTATTCTTATTTGGTAGTGGTACAATTTTTCTTATTTTTATTTGTATGAATGATTTTGGAATTTTAATGCTTAATATTAGATAGGTATTATTAAAAGTTGCTATTCCTAGTTGTAAATATTTTAATTTATTGAAATCAATGTTATAATTGGTAATTTCCTCATTTGTTAGAATATTTGGGTGAACTAAACCATATTTGGCTGCGACTACATTGTCTTGGATTTGTTCTATTTTACTTTTTATTAACTGAATTTTTGTCATCTGTTGTAAGTACATATGTTGTTGATTTTCTTCGTCTATGAATTTATTTATACTGTTAAGTCCTTTTTCAATTTCTTTCCTATCATCTTGTACAATATTTCTTATTTGTTTCATTGCCAAATTAAAATGTTCATTTATGTGTATTTGTTGATTCAACATTTCGCCCGTTTGTGTTAAATGTTTTTGAATTGCCTGTCTGTCGTCATCGTCCATTGTGCCAAATGTCCATTTTGCTACAGTACCTATTGCGTTTACAAGTCCTCTCTTATGTCTTTTTTCTATTGGTATTAATGTCATTAACTTATTTCTCGCTTCTAATAATTCTGTTTGTAATACATTTTTGTTAATTGTCTTTATTTGTATAATATTATCTGTCATTTCATTAATAATATCTTCTATTTGTTTAACGTCAATTATATGGAGTACTATATCTGTATCCTTAACTATTTCCTGAAGTCCTAACTGAATGTCCGTGAATCCTGTTTGGTCTTTTAACTCTATTGTGGTCAGTTCTCCTTTAATTGTCGGTGTCGAGGTCATTATTAGTATCAGTATGGTCATTATCTGTAAATTTATATTGTCTTTTAATGTTGCATGGATGAATATTTTTTAACAGTCCTTTTTTATATTTAGGTTGTTCTTTGTGCCTAACCGCTTTGTAGTTCTTTATGAATCCCTCGCGTCTTTTTTCTTTATAGTCCTCTCTTTTTAAATTAAGTTTATCAATTTTCTTTCTTTTGCATTCTTCTAAGTTTTGTTTAATTTTTCCTAGATCTAAACGTCCTTCCTGAACGTCTTTTGGTGCACATTTAATACTTGAATGATACCTTTCGTTATAATTTCTGATTGTTCGTTGAATTAATTGTTGGATAGGTAAATTTTTATTAGTTTGGTACAAAATCCTAAACTTTTCTGCCATCGTATTATGAAATCTTTCTATATCGGCATTTCCTGTATGGCTGTTGGGCTTAGATAAATGTAACTCGATTCCTTGTTCTGTTAGAAATTCCCTTATCCTTATTGTCTTAAATTCATTGTCTGCTATTATTTTATCTGGTTTTCCTATTTTAGTGATATGTTCTTCTAGTTTTTCTATTATAGTCATATGATTTCTGTCATTCAATGGATACGCTGCTCCAAATTTTGAAAATTTATCTATAGTCGTTAAAAAGGTAAATCCTTTGATTACGTATGTATCCATATGTATGATTTGGTTTTTATCTGAAGGAGTTTCTGTGTAATGAAATTTATTTTTAATCGGATGTCGTTCATACTTTACTTGTTGGCAAATGTCACATTGATTAATTACCACTTGGATGAGTTCCATGAGTTTTGGAAAATATATTATATTTTTGATTTTATTATAAGTTTCTTGTATGCCAGAGTGCATACTCTCTCTTACATGATACAGTGATATTTGTTTTACTGCTTCCACTTCAGTTTCAATGTCCTGTGCTCTCATGGTGCACTTAGTAAAATTAATCTGGCTATCGTTTGAATACATATCTATAAGCTTTTCTTGTACTATATTATAGTTGTGTTCGGATAGTTCCGAAAATATCCCTATTTTCCCTTTTGAAATGTATCTTCTAAAAATGTCTCCCATTAGGTTAAAATCACTTTCTGCAATAAAAATAATTCTTTTCCCATGTACTTCCTTAAATTCTTCCGTTTTATTATTTGTTAATATTATTTGGGTTTTGTACTTGTTCACAATTTCTTCTTTTATAAAAAAATGATTACCCAATTCTTCCTCGGCTGAATGTACTGTTGCCATTGTAACATCATCTTCTATATTGTTAACTGAAAAAAAATTTAAAATATTGGTATTTTCTACCATGGTATTTTCACTCCCCGCTTTTTCTGAAATAGTGTCCTCACTATTTTCTAATCTACTTAAAAAATCTGCCACTTTATTTTCTTTTCCTTTTAGGTATTCTATCTCAAATTGGTATTCACCTAATTTTAATAGCCATCGCTGGTGTCTGGGTGACATGTCTTTTCCTTTGTATTTGGAATGGAGATATTTAATTGGCTGGTGATCAGTAAGGATTTTAAATTTTTTACCATATATGTAAGGCCTAAAATAATTTACACTCCACATTATTGCTAGGAATTCTTTATCCGTTGCAGAATAATTTTTCTCATGATTATTTAAAGTCCTTGAAGCGTAGCACACTGGGTGACCTTCTTGCGATAGTACCGCACCAATCGCATAGTTAGATGCATCCGTTGTCAATGTGAATTGTTTATTGAAATCGGGATAACGTAAAATAGGATGTGTACTTATTAATGTTTTTAACTTTTCGAAAGCTTCAATGTATGTTGGGTCTTTTACATTAATTTTTGCGCCTTTCTTTAGGTATTTTGTTATCGGTTGGGCTACTTTCGCATAATCTTTTATGAATTTGCGATAATAACCTGTTATTCCCAAAAAACTTTTTATCTGTTTTTCGGTTTTGGGTAATTCTAAATTTTGGATAATTGTAATTTTATTTGGGTTTGGTTTCATGCCATCCTTTGTTAAAATGTGCCCTAAAAATTCTGTTTCTTTTTTAAGAAAATTGCATTTGTCAACTTGTATCTTCAAATTTTTACTTTCGAGAATTTTGAAAATGTCTCTTATTGCTTTAATATGCTCAGTTAAAGAAGTACTAAAGATTAGTATATCGTCTAAGTATACTACACAGGTTTTGTTAATATGATCTCTCAAGATTTCATTCATTAGCCGTTGGAATGTGGCTGGCGCATTTTTAAGACCAAATGGCATTCTCATAAATTCATATAGACCATGAGGAGTTACGAAGGCAGTTTTTTCTCTGTCTTCCTCCTTTACTAAAATCTGATGATAGCCTTTCGCTAAGTCTAATGTCGTAAAATATTGCGCTCTACCTAATTTGTCTAGAATTGAGTCTATATTGGGTAAAGGATATTTGTCGTCTAAGGTTATTTCATTAAGTTTTCTATAGTCGACAACTATTCTATATTTTTTTTCGCCTGAATTATCCGTTTTTTTGGGTACGACTATAAGTGGGCTTGCATATCTTGAGTGGCTTTTTCTAATTATACCTTGTTCCTCCATTTCTCTGATCTGTTTCCTTACTTCTGCTTCGTGTTGAGGTGGGTATCTATATAGCTTTGAATAGATTTGCTGTTGTGTAATGGTTTTTATCTCATGCTGAATTTCTGTTGTATTAGTTAATAAATCGCCTTCTCTAAACAATAACTTGTTATATCGGTTTAGTAATTTTATAATTTCACTACGTTCTTCATTATTTAAATGATTTAATTGAAGCCTTTCGAATTTAGGATCACTGGTTTCAAGCATGTAAATTTGATTAAATTTATATGGGTTATTAATAAAATAAGATATTTTTCCATTTAGTGTTATTTGTCCTTTTTCTATATTTATTTGGGCATTTAAAAAGTTTAATATATCGATACCTATAATGAAATCATAAGTTCTCCCTTTTAATGGGGTGATCTTCCAACGAATCCTGGCATTGTTAGGTAAATTAAATTGCTCCGGGCTTTTTGTGTGTACTTCATAATTTATTGTATCCTTATTTGTTAATGTACTAAATGTTATGGGATATTTTAATTTATGTATATCAAAATCATTTATTTCCTTATTAATTAAACTAAAACTGGCACCTGTATCTATTAGTGCTACGTATTCTTTATTTACGATCTTTAATGTTATCTTTGGCAGGCATTCAGTGGCTGCCTCGTAAAAAATGGTATTATTAATTTCAGGTCCTTCTGGGCTTTGCCTACCTAAATTTAAGCGATCTTGGCCAAACTTATGATTAGGGTGTCCTGCCACTCGAGGATTGTTATAACACCTTTCAATATTGTCCACTTCCATGGGTTCCATACGGTTTTGTCCAGGCGGTTGCCAGCGAACTTGGTTGGAATACGGCCTAGCGTGTCCCATTTGTGGCACACGTTGGAACTGTCTTGGGGTGTTATTATTACGTGCGTCATTTTGGAATCTGTATCTTCCCGAATTATTTAAAGGATTATTAAAAGCGTTTTGCTCTTCGCGCCTATAAAAATCATTAGTCCACCTATTTCTTTCTTGAAATTGTCGGTTATTTCTTTCATCCCTATTTTGATTATTATATGTCCTATTCTGATTGTTATACGATGTTTTATTATGAAATTGTCCCCTATGTTTTTCTTCTCTTCCGAATCTCTTGTATTCGGGTCTTATGCACGTGTCTTCAAACCTTCTTTGATTCATTATATACAAAATATCTTTTAATTGTCTTTGTTCGTAAATTTTGTCGAGTAATGTCCCTTGTGTCATCTCTTTTATAGTATTAACTAACAAGCTGTCTATGTTTGTCAAGTCTATGCCAAGTTCACCATTATAATATACAATTAACTCGTCACTTTTATACTTAATATTCTGAATTACAGTAATTAACTCACTCACCGTATTGACTCGTAGATTGGCCACTTGCTTGTAGATTTCGTGAGGCTCTGTGTCTGGTTTATACCGCAACTTCAGGGTGTCTTTAATTAATTTCCAGTTGTCCGGTTCTGGGATGTTGATGATTGCGTTTTAGTCTTCTCCTTGTATTGTTTTATAATATATGGTCCGTACTGCTTCTTTTCTCTGCCCTTCATCTTCGAGCGTTGATACTAAATATTCCACGCTGCTGAAAAATGAGTTAATTGTAATGTCTCCATGTCCTGTAAATACTGGTAGGTGATTGATGGTTTTCAGTATTCGGTCCAGTTTGTGTTGGTCTTGTTGTTGCCTTTGTTGAAGATCTAGATAGGCCAATCTAAGCTGCTCGAGTTGTTGCTCCCTTCGTGCGAGCTGCTCTACTAGATCTACTGGTGCCATGTCCTGTTGGGCCTGCTCCATCCTTCTCTTATCGAATTCCTTCTGCCTGGCTTGCCGAATTTTTGATTGTTGGTTTATCAGCTAGCTTGTTTGCCAAGCTGATGGTTCCCTTTGTTTTTATGTTAGTGGTGTCTACTTTAATAAGTGTTCACTGCACTGCACTTTTTATGTTAGTGGTGTCTACTTTAATAAGTGTTCACTGCACTGCACTTTTTATGTTAGTGGTGTCTACTTTAATAAGTGTTCACTGCACTGCACTTTTTATGTTAGTGGTGTCTACTTTAATAAGTGTTCACTGCACTATTTTTTTGTTTTTTAAATTATACGTATATTAAGTTATACCCTGGAGGGTCCGGTCAACTCCTGAGTTGGCTACGGATTCGCAGGAGTAGGATTTGGGTGTTATAAAAATTTTGTTTATTCACCGCACGTAATTCGTTTCACTGGATCCTTTTACTTATTAAAGGATCCTACCGACTGCGCCAATTTTGTATTTTACTCAAGCGGCTGAGAAAAAAAATAAATGAAAGAACAAAGACAACTTTTTGCTTGAAGGGCTTCTCAACAACTGATTTATTATAATTTCAATTATTACATTTAGACTTAAACTAACGTACATATGTATTTGCTTATTCTGCATTTAATATTTAATTTTACAAATTGTTGTCAATATCTTATTCCACATTTCCTGTCCCACACTTTTCAAGTAAGTCAAACTGTTGCAAAACAGGAAATGCGTTTACAATTACATTTACTTATTGTTCATTATTTTATTTACAAACTCATCAATTTCGTCTGTTTTACCATGTGAATTTAATTTTGAAATTGAATATGTAACTCGCGCGTGTATATTAGAGGTAGTGTTGTTGTTGTTGTGTAATGCATACTGGGACTTTGGCAAAACGTTCAGAGATTACAAATCGTAAAAATATTAATTCGTGACGAGTATTTTGTTTGCCTCCTTTTTGTGGCGGATAAGTTTCGTAGGTGCATCGTTAGCAATGTTGCTTTTTTTTCGTGCCTTTTTCGTCTTCTTCTTCTGGTAAATTGGTTTCGGATTTTGGAGATTTTCATTAGTGCACGCTTGCAATGCGCATTTAACACCATCTGAAGAACGTCCCAATGTTGTGCCGCATTTTGTGCACAGTGTATTAGTTTGACTGAAATTTGAGTAGAATACTCAGGTACTCGGTTATCACTTCCTAAATTGGTCGTAATTACCCATTACCGAGTTACAGCCTGCCGAATAATGGCTCGCTAAGTGTCTCTCTTTTCCGCACATCTTTTCCAGTTTTTTAAGTCAAGATAAGCCAGATCATCCTCAATTTAGTCCTTCCACCGGACGAGAACGCCCTCTTCGCCGGTTATCACTATTTGTCACTTCAAAAAATACCCGGAGTAGGCTGTTGTAAATCTAGACAACTCACTAGTTTGGTGAGGCACAAATGATACGCCAAAATATTTTAACAGATGTAAAGTTATGTGTTTTTCATGAAGAGTTTTTTAGTCCGCAGGCTTCTTATAAAAGGAACAAGAAATAACTTAGTGGACTTTGCGTCAAAATAGATTCGAATGGAATGGAATTTTCTATGACCAAAATTTCTCAAGCACTCAAACAACATTGCCCATTGTACTTAAAGCCTACAGACTTTGTTTAAGGGGCAGAAAAAAGACAGCAGAGGTGGGACTTCATTGCTAATCTGCAAAATTCCCACATAATTTATTTTATGAATCTTAGCAGTTTGTCAAGGGAAAGAGAATGTGGTTGGTTTATTGCCAATATGCCATTTTCGCGCGTTAACCGCTTCAGCGATTTTCTCCGTGTTTAAAACAGGGCGCCAGCCATTTGTTTCTCGTGCCAACCGGCGGCAGTTGGACACACCAAGTGAAGTCAAGTCCTTCTTCACCTGATCTTTCCAACGCAGAGAAGATCGTTTTCTTCCTCTGCTACCACCAGCTGGTACCGCAACGAATACTTTCAGAGCCGGAGCCGTTGTATTCATTCAGTCGACGTGACGCAACCAAGGGAGCCACTGGAACTTTATTCGCTGCACTATTTTTATGTCGTCGTAAAGCTTATACAGCTCGGTGTTCCATCACCTGCTATACTCGGCGTCGCCAACGTGCAAAGGTCCAAAAATCTTCCGCAAAATACTTCTCTCAAATACTCCAAGGGATGCCTCATCAGATATTGTCATCGTCCAAGGTTCTGCGCCATACGTTAGGACGGGCATGATGAGAACCTTGTAGAGTGTTAGCTAGAGGACTTTACTACTCAATTGCCAGTTTCTTCGTTGGGTTTCCGGGCTGACATTATTATCGGTGTTAATACTGGTTTCCAGATAAACGACTCTCTTACAACCTCGAGATCATAACTGTCAAAAGTGACGTGGGTGCCTATACGCCGACTGTTTGTTTGATGACAGAAGGTATTTCGTTTTGTTTTCGTTCACCACCACAACTATTGACTTTGCTTGTTTATCCCCTTTGGAAAAGGTAAAACTACCAGCGCAGTTGTTAAGACGGATTATGTCAATATCGGCTCGCTGTTGTCAATAAATCTGACCTCAACATGTACTATAAGTACCATCTAATTCTGGCAGAAGCTATACTGCTGCAGAGAAAATAAAATGTGCAATCCCCATCCTCCAAGCAAGATGTACACAGGGGAGGGTGGGTGATGACTACGGTGATTCATACAAATTTCGTCCCCATGGGTTTTGTCCCATGGTCTTATCCGAGTTCGTAGCTCATTCCTCCTCTGTCCGAGAACAAATTTTACTACCACTCCAATGAGCTTGTTTTGATGGCCTCAGTACTGCAGCTATGGCTCTCATCAGTTTTATTAAAGAAAGCCTACTACGCCCATTAAGCTTCCAATTCCTCTGATCCAATTATTCGCTGCAGAGAACCACAGTTCAGTTCATTGGCTTGAATACAGTAGTGTTCCGACGCATACATAAGCTGAAGTTCATTCCATCTTGCAACGGAGTTTAGCCTCAACTGGCATTCCTTGACTACTTTGGAAGCAGTTCGGGCTGTTTCTAAGGCCTCCTAAGCACCTTGGTTGTGGCTCTCACTGCAGACTCTATCCTTATGTCCTCGCTACCTTTCGCCAGTTAACCGTCAGCTAATTTAAGTATTGCAAAGGTTTCCTATTGAAAGACCGATGGTCAACGGTAAAGTTACTGTCCAACTCTATGACATAGTTCGAGTACCATTTTGACTATTGAAGCCGGCAGCAAAGTAAATGATTAAATGAGTTTGGGGAAAAATAAATCCATTATTTTGGATAAAATTTTTGCGCAAATGACTTAAAACTGTTTTATGGTCGACCTTTAACTCCTGGGTGATGCTACGACTACTAACATGCCGGTCAACGTCAATTATTCCTGTGGAATGTTTCCTTGACAAAGAGCCTCAACTTTAAATTGTTTGATCAATGCTTTACTTTATGTATTGTATATCGATACTTGGTTCTAACAAGGCGGGACAATTTGCCACACAGCGCGCCTAACAATCGATTTAGTTCAATATTCAAGCCACCATTGAAGTTTCAAATCCCATTTGTCCATCTGCAGCCTCTCGCAGCCTGCCAAGCTCGTGGATTGAAGTAGCTAGCCGTGACTTTGATGGTTGCAGAAGGGCCAAAGAAGTTGGCCTCAGAGCCCATCCTAGCTAAAGACTTAAAGATATCGTTACCCGTGAAACGCATGTGTACCAGGACCTATGTTATCATCAGGCTATTATGTCTGCGGACGTAGTTCAGCCTCAATTTACCGGATTCAACTACCCTTGAAGTAGTTGGAGGGCTGTTTAAGGCTTGAGCGCAGCTGTGCAAGAGTAAAAGTGTAGTTTTGTCACGCTGGATTCCACGTAGACCCCAGAGCCGAAACCATGCTCGGCCCTGGAGCCATCCGTAAAAATGCGAAAATAGTGTTTGTCGGGCTCATGTTCAAAGTTTGACCACAATTGATTCTCTGGTAGCATTACACTGTATCTGTTTTCAAGAACAACTCTTGATGGCATGGAGTCAAGTGGCACGGGGTAATTCATAGAATGGAAGCGCATGCCTTCTCTCTTGTCCAATGTCGAACAGGCAGCGCACCAATTCCCATGGTGTTTCAGCCTGCAGATGGCCTTTAAGGCCTCTTCTTGTGTGAACAACATTAAGTGGTGGTAGACTAACCAGAGTATCTAATGCCGGGCCTAAAGTAGTCGCAAAAGCTCAGGTGCAACAGATGGCCACAGTGCGTTGTAGTCTCAATAAGGTCCTCCTGACTCCCACGAGAGAGAGTCTACACATCCAGACCACTGGTGCATAGGTGATAATAGGTCTTATCATAGTTATGTCGGTCCATAGGATCTTGTTAAGAGAAAGACTCCACGTTTTCCTAAAGACACCCTTGAACTGCCAGAAGGCTCTCAGCATCACTTAAGCTGGATGAGGAGGTTTAAGCGAGCATGTGAAGAGGTGGTAGTGAGATTCGGGTTATCTTCACATGCCGGATATGCTTGTGTATTAACCAGCTACAAAATCCAGAAGATAAGTATACCACGAGTTTCGCGAAGCAGCTGAAGTTCTTCATCTGCTATGGAAAGTGGTTGAACTCGGAAAACGGCATTCAGAGGGCGAGAGTTCGTGAGGGTGGTTATAGGCTCTCGTTAAGACTCGCTCAAGCCCTGTTTTAACTCCGTCTTATCCAGTTGTTCTTTAATATAAGTCGGGATATCGGTAGTACATAAGTTGAAGTAGACGACATTCAGAGCGTGTCTCCGTTTGCAGCGGATACCCGTTTGTGTAGTTCCTGTGACAGCATTTCGGCGAAAATTGCTTGCTGAGAATAGTGTAATGCTCCTTGAATTGTCTATTATAATACATTGTTGCGAGACCGACAAAGTGTTTCGGTAAATCTAAACCTCTGATGGCGCAGCCACGTTAATCGACTTGGACGAGTAGCGAATAGTAACAGCGCGATTTGAAAACAAAAAAGTATTCCGAAGTAATGATGTCTGATGTGATACCTGCTACCACTGTTAGAGAAGGGTGTTGGACTGGGCTTAGCATGAAACTCAAACTTGAAATTTGCATTGTGTAGCCCTCAGCTTAAGTCGCTTAAAGTACTACTCTATGTTGTTCTATCTCTATGAGCTTCTGTAGTTAGGGAAGCTCTTCCAATGTAGATGTGTGCACTTCAAAGTCGTTATGTCAACCAACAGTTCCAAACGCGATATTTAGTGCAATTTTAAGAGATTTAAAAATGAGCTGCGAGTTAGAATCCAATTTAATTGCAGTGCCTTTTTTTCAATTTGGACAAGAAAATGCAGCGCTGCATGCAACAGCTTGTCAATGAAATCCAATTTAGAAGGCGAAGATGAAGTTTGGATCGCGAACGCAGAATCATCATCAGCAACCGCAGCATTTGCAGCCGCCACCGCTAGGATGGCAACTACTTTGAAAGCGAACGATTTGTGGCAAATCGTTTTTCAATATTTTTTCAACGGATTTTCCTTTGCACTTTGCGTGCATTTATGATTTTGAAGTTTTCCTAAACGATTTTTATGCGCGCATTAACCGCGTATACCCCCCGCCGGTGCGACGTTGCGCCGCGTGCCATAATTCATGAGCAGTGGCAGCGATTACCCGCA
>JAYXIM010007260.1:0-59940 GCA_037575425.1 Anastrepha fraterculus
CCATGATCCAAAAATGTCCTTGAATGCAAGAAAGCAATTAACAAACTTGCTCACATAGTCTGGGACGTGTCTATTCGATTCCGGAGCATAAAGGATTAGAGGGAAATAGGAGATGGTGGACGAAATAGCAAAAGAAGGCGCGAGACTTAAAGGAGATCAAATAAGTCAGGTACTTAAACCTCTGCGTACAACACAACAGAAAACCTGGAGCATCTCTTATGCTGCTGTGCGGCTCTCGACAGAACTAGATTATTCAAGCTGGCTGCTCTCAGTTTTGAAGGACTAGAATGTGTCCCTGAACTGGAGCTTGAGCGACTACTGAAATTCGCTAACAGTATGCGCATCTCGAGTGGCTCATATTTTCGCTAAATTAGCGAAAGCTCTATGTACCATTATAGTCTCTGCTTCGGCCAGCCAGTAAAACATAATCTAACCTTTTACTCGTTAACGAAATGAAATGCATAAGGCCTATTTTTTCGCCAAGACTTAGCAAGCGGCGAATAGATGACGCAAATGAACATATGTCGGCAACGCGAGAAGAGAGCTGCCTTAAATCACAAGTGCTGGGAAGGCAGTGCGGCCTAATGAGCTATAGCCGTACTCGCTAGCGGGGAATCTTACTCGAAAACTTTGTTGTTGCTTTCGCATGCAAATTTTTCGTCAAGTTAATCGAGTCAATAGTTAGCGAGCGGGGAAATGGCGAATAGAAGAGGCCTATGGTTCATTATATTTGCTAAGCATCTCTACTTGAAACTATGAGTGCGCAAAATTGTCAAGCCAGTGTTAGCCTCACATGAAACCAAATGCGTGGCAAATGTCCCAGAAAGTCCCACTCAAAAGTAATAAATAGTAGCAAAAGGTATTTATTTATTTATTGACGGGTTTTATTTTGAAATTTAAATATACATTTTAAATTTTCCAAATAGAAAAACATAACCAGTTCATTTTCTATAAATTCATGCCCTATCGCTATTTGCTCTGGTCTCTCTTGGTTGACGATTTGGTACAAACTCTTAAAAATGAAGGATATGCAGATGGCATTTCTGTAATAATTAAAGGCAACCACAAAAGGATCATAAAGGACTTAAAGCAGGATGCCTTAAATATAACCTGGAAGGGATGTAGAAAAGAGAGATTATCAAGCAACCCTTCCAAAACCACTATTATCCTATTTACCAAGAAAAGGGTTCTAAATATGCCCACCCTGAAGGAAATGAGAAGGCGGACTTTTATGCCAAAATTGGGGCAGAAGGGCTATTTATTGGACCAACCCCATTTTGCGGCTTTAACAAAAATAATAAAAAACAGGAAATAAAACAATGGATCCAAACTTAAATCAGGGAACTCTGGAAGGGCACAAGCGGCCTTAATCACTCCAAAAACGTTTTCAACTTCAATGCCAACAGAGCAAAATCTGCTCTAACCCTAGATAAAAAGGGCTTCAGATTACTCTGTGGTGTACTTACAGGTCACTTTGCCTGTCATAAGCACTTTAACACAATAGGCGTTATCTAGTACAAGATCGTGCAGGTTCTGCTGTGATGAAGACGCGTCTATGGAACACTTAATCACCAACTGTGAGGCATTAGGCCACAGGTGACACAGAATCCTTGGCTCGTACCTACTAGAAGATGAAGACTTACAATTGCTCTCTGCTAAGGAGCTGGTTCGATCCCTTGGTATGCTAAATACACTCAAAAAAAAACTTCTTCGGTTCAAGTTAAAACGACTATTGAAATGAGGAAATATGGGAATGATTTGGCGCCTATGAAAAGGCATCCTCTTTTCAGTATCTGATATTTTCTCAAAATGAAGAAAAAATGTTTACATGCTTTCGAGAAAATCTTTCCCGATTTAAGGAATTTGTTTTTATATTTGTAATAAATTTTATGTTTGAAATAGATAATATTTTGCTAAAAGAAAATAAAAATATTACTCATTTCAGAGTAAAATTTGCTGGAATTAGGGAAACTGTTATTTTGTTTCTAGTAAAAATTTACTTAAAGAAAAAGAGGTTTTTTCTTATGAAATGTTTTAAATATTGAATAAAAATGCAAACAATTTGGTTTTAGTTTTTTATTTTTGAAACACAAACTGGAAAAATTCATTAAAAAAACTTTTTTGGCCGCAAGAGTTTTTCATTGTTAACAATATACACATGAATTGGTGGATAGTTTAATTCATCTGCTTTTATAATTCTAAAATTTCCGCTCTTAGGGCCTACTTTAAAAGATAGGTAGTGATTTGTGTACCCTAAGATATTTATAAATTCACAAAATAAAAATATTTTTTCATTTATAATGAAAATTTCGAGAACTTTGTATGATACAAAGTTTGGATTATAATTAAATACAATATAGTCTTTTTTATAACTTGTGCCATTTAGTTTAAAATTGGAATAGCAAACGCAATTACTGATCACGCCGTTGGTTCTACATCTCTTTTGGAAATAAGACCATCCCGTCTAAGTTTCAATAATACACTGTGGTACTTAGCATACAGAGATCCACCTGGCTTTTTTCCTTTCTTATGAATGTAATATATATCCTGTGTAAATGAAATCGAGGTTAGAAAACTTTTTTTTAATACAAATTTTAGGTTGTGATCAGACTTTATATTCACTCGTAAATAAATCCACAATTTTATTGGCGAAAGCTTCAAATGTTTTAGGGTTTGGATGTACTTCAGCAGAAATAAAATAATTTGCAACTGTTGCAGCTAGAAGTTTCCTATACTTTGGAGTGAGACACTTTTTTTGCGCATAGTATTTCAGGATTTGTGATCCACCCGCCGACTTACTGAGTATTGCTTCAAAAGATTCCTTATATGAAGTACAGAAATGTATATTTAAAATAAATAAATAACTAAAGTAAAAGTAATAAAAAAACATTTACCTCGCCACGATATTCATTTGCCAATAAAGCGCATGCCTCAGTGTGAATGGCTTGTGTTTTTATTCCCTAGTGAAGTAAAACGAAGATTATGAATTTTTGCATGCATATCTATATGTGTGTATATGCACAAAATAACAAAATACCTGTTGCGCTTGCCAATTGAGCAGATTATGCTCAAAAATTACCCTTGGTCCAAACTGCGATGTGTCGATCAATGTATCCAAATGGCTTGGCTTTAGGAGCTTCAGAGATTCCTTAGTTAGACCGCTTTCTATAATTGAAATGATTAGCAATAACTAAAATGAGCATAACAAAATATCCATAAACTTACCAATAAACACGTTCAAAAACGGTTCGCCTTCCAACTCAATTAAAATTTCTATTAATTCATCCATTGCACGACAAAATATATAATCACGAAGAAAAAAAACAATCAACTACGTATGCTCGTAAAAGCAATGAGCATTCGATAAGATAATTGTAAGTAAAGTAAAAAATAACAAAGAAGAATGTAACATCAAAATGAGGACTACGGGTTTATGTTTCAAACACATTTATAGTCATTTAAAAGAAAAAAATACTCAAAAGCGATAAAATTTAATGAATTTGGAAGAGTTCAAAATAAAGAATGGTTTTCTTTATTTTAGGGAGGGAATTTTTTCTGAGTGTAGTTACAATTAAGCACTGAGGAGCGCACAATAGATCAATCCGGTCGCAGTGCATAAAGGCCTTAACCTAACCCGTACAACCATTACCATTACCATTATCATGGGCATCTCTAACATCACTTACATGCGTGTGTATGTATGTATTAGAAATTTGGAAGTTATTAGACGAAGTTATTTACTCTTCTCTAGAAGTTTTTCCTTACTTGTGTCTAAAGAAGCACAAACTAAGTCTAACGTTATCAGCGTCTACTTCGTAAACAAGCAAAAAACAATCACAAAAACTGAAATATTCTTAAACTATGTACGAATGAACTTCATTATTAACATTAGCCGCCAAGTTATGGTTACGGCTGCTTTGGTTTGTGCAATATAATAATTCAGTTTACCACAAATTAAACGCAATTTTGTGGTTGGCTCTGTATGCACATACAAACATACATACACACATTCTCTACATGCATACATATGCACAAACATACACAAGACACAAGTTGGCCAAGAACATCAACGGCTTGCGGCTTGCGGCATCAAAATGAACGAGTACAACTGAAGCAATATGTGTGTGTATGTGTGTGCGTGTGTGCGTATATGAAGTATAAGATTCTGCTCACATGAGTCAAGGCAATGATGTGCATGCAATGCGCTTGTATGTGTGTGCGTTAAAGTTGATAATATATTACAACATAAAATGTATACAAAAGACTTTTGGAGAAACAATAGCAAACCACCAAGCAAGAAACTCGTTTCAAGAACAGCGAAAATATTTTAATCCATTCAAGAGCTGATCTTAAAGCCAACAAAACGGGGTGTGTGAGAGTGCGAGGGAGAGCTACTAGTAGAGACAAAGTCAATGCATGAGCCGGAATTGGTGGGTAGAGCGGAAAAGAGTGCCAATTAATTTAGGCTAAGCTTTGAGAAATTGCCTGGATGAATGTGCACAAGATATTTAGTGCATAAGGGGATCATTACGCTATGATTTAGTAATACCAGCTTGAAGCAAGGATGTTGTAAGATACATATGCACAAATTCAAACACACACACACACACAGTTATAAGTATTTATACTACACCACTTATACTACAAAAGCTTATATGTACCCTGCCGAAAATGCGACTTGCTCCGGATGTGTCCAGAATCAATCGCAAATGGGCATGCGACTGCTGGCACTTTAAATCTCTTTATGTAAAATTAACTGTTCCCTTTTGTTCAATCATGTCCTACACATATGTAGAGACTAATTGTACCCTTTTGTCCCCGAACGGGTATGAAGTGAGACCACCCGCAAATCGAAATTTATATCTAACTAGGGCTCATGTTTCCGTTGATAACGCAATTTTTTTTTCCTTGTTCACTCTTCTCGGTAGCATAGGTCCTAGACAAGACTCTTCTATCATACACGGTTATATGCTGCTGTTTTTGCACCGTCGCATGTGATGTCGGCATCTGCCAGTTCGCTCAACATCGACCTCCTCCAAGTGTTTTTTGGTCGATCCCGACCTCTGCTCCCTTGCGGGTTCCAGTCCAGTACCATTCTCATCATGCTATCTGGTAGTTTTCTCAATGTGTGATCTATCCATCGCCACTTTCTGCATTTGATTTACCTAAGGGTGGGTTCCTCATTCGGATGGAGTGTGGCCAGAATACTCTGCAGATGATGTTGACGAAAGATTGTATCTTCTGTGTGATGGTTTTGGAGGCCAACCATGCTTCGCTTCCGTACAACAGTACGGACTTTACGCATGAGTCAAATATTCGTAGTTTGGTGCGCCTAAAGATTTGCGAACTCCCCCATACCGTATGCATTCGCCCGAATGCCGACCTTACTATGTTTGACCTGCAGTTGACATCTTCATCTGCTCCACCTTCTGCCGTGATGATGCAGCCGAGGGCATCCGTCAACCAATATGTGCCTTACGTTATTATGGTTAACTCTCATAGCCTTGGTCTTGGCGATGTTGACCGCCAGTCCCACAGTGCGTGCCAGCGCGACTAGTCTGTTCGCCTTACCTTGCATGTCAGAGAGTTTATGAGAGAGAAGGCAGATGTCTTCGGCGAAGTACAGGTCCTAAAGATGTCTCGTGAAACTCCATACAATGCCTTATTTGTGCAGTGTCAGTTGCCTCATGACGTCATCAAGGACGATGGTGAAAAGAAGGGGCTACAGGGAACATGCCTGCGTTGGTAGTGAATGGATCGCTGAAATAGCACTGCCAGTTCGGAGTTCTCGTAGATGAAGCGAATTATCTTGGCGGGAGCTCCCTTTCTTCTCAGTGCCAGCCATATTACATCTCGTTTGATAGTGTCGAGCGCCTTCTTAAAGTCTACGAACAGCATGTAGAGCGGAGAGCTCCACTCAACTGATTGTTCTACTATAATTCGAAGTGTATTGGCTTGGTCAACGCAATAACGGTGGGTTATAGTATTGATTTAATAAATTTGAGATCCAGAGTTCAAATCTTGGCAGAGGCAAACAAAATTGTATTTAGTACTTTTTCCGTAATAATTGCTTTATAAACTTTAATATTTAAGTGTTTTTTAATTTAAATATTACAAGCAGAAGGCACCCTAGCAGAAATTTCTTACTGAGTATTTTGCTATTCTTTCCTTCACTGGGAGCATGGAAGCTTCATTGTGTAGGTGTTGCAGGGGGGTCGTCAGGAGGCATCCCGTGGCTGTCCTGATTGCAGTATTCAGACACGTTGATCTGCTCACCCTGGAGCTGAAGAGGTTGTACAAGCCAACAGCGAGGAAAACGTCCTGCGACGTTAAAGAAGAGGAGCAGCAGCGTACCATAAGAGAATGGCAACAGCGCTGGGATCATTCAACAAAGGGTCAATGGACCTATAAACTAATACCGGACATTGCGAAATGGTTTGATAGAAAGCACGGAGAGGTGGACTTTTATATAACACAATTGCTGAGCGGCCATAGATTTTTCAAAGAATATTTGCAACGCTTTGGAAAACGACCTTTTTTGTGCTGTCTGTCTGCACGCATTAAAAAGTGCACCTTCTATTTATTTGCCTACAGTTTGACAACGAAAGAAATTACTCTTCAAACTTTTCGGTTACTTCCCAAGAGAAGTTAACCTCATAGCGCAAATACGCAATAAGTTTGAAAAATGGCGTGCTTTTAGCATAGCTGCAGCGCGTATAACAAAAATGTTGCTTGAGGAGGAATAGGCCCGAAAGGCGGACCTCAGACAACAGCGACTGACACAACAGGCTACTGAAAATACGAAGAGTCGTCACCATAGATTGACGATTTGAGTTAACACATTCAATAACGGCCTCCCGACGTATTAGTTAAGGGCAAGGTTCCGGGAGGAGCAACCGTTCGGTCAAGAGAAGGTTTTAGTTCGGGTTGAAGTCCCACACTGACAACCAGAATGGCCATATGCTTTCGATGATGCGTATCATTGGTGCCAGGCGACCAACATCGGCCGGGCAATTGTTTTAAATGTCGCCGTGAACATTTCTCTGTATTTGCCTCAAGCGATTTGAGGACCTTCTTGCGCTTTGGAATTTAATAGTAATTGCGGTTGTGTACGCTGTAAAGGGAAGCAAACTATCATAGGTAACAGCAAAATTTTGGGTGTGTCATCGACTTTGACCTTTAGCTGTAGTTTAACCTCCTTCGCCCAAGTGGGTCGACATGGATTTAAAGGGTGAAAATTTGAGTTTGCTCGCAGTGAAAAAGCCAAAAAGGGTGGCGAGTTCACTTTGGACCACAAGCCATCGATGTCATTGGCTGACGCCATTAGCGAACAATCATCAGCATAGGAGACCAGGAGACCCTCTCTGGTGGTTGGGGGAGCTTCGAGATGTAGAAGTTGAAAGCAAAGGTGAAAAGACAACACCCTGAGGTACACTTTGCTTTATACTCCTCTGCTTTGAGTTTTGATCTTGAAAGTTGATTGACGATTTGCTGAACACTGAAATAGTTCGCGGACAACCTCTTGAAAAGCAGGTCGACTGTAGAATATCATCTAGTAGCGTGCAGTGGCTAACTGTGTCGAAAGTCTTCTTCAGATCCAACGCTACTAGGACAGTCATCTTGCAGGGATGGTTTTGGTTGAGTTCGCGGTTTACCTTGGTGTTTATGGCGGTGAGTGCTGTGGTTGTAGTGTGCACTCTGCGGAATCCATGTTGTTTTGTGGCTGAGGTCAGATGTTTCGTGTAGGGTTGTGCTAGGAGGGGCTAAGAGTCTTCACTACTGGGGAAAGGAGAGTTATCGGGCAATAGGACTCCTTTTGGTTGGCGGGTTTCCCAGTTTTCAGTAGTGGAACCACTCTCCCTGCTTTCCACTTGTCAAGAATTATGAGAATCATTCACATGGCAGCCGGTTCTATGTTAGCGGAATCAATCGGGGTTTTCCCTGCTAAGGGATGCCGCCCCAGTGAACTAACCCTGTCTAGTGCAACCTATGTTTAGTAACATATATTACTTTCTACCAGTTGCTCCATCTATTCACCACTTGCTAAGGCTTGACGGATCGAAGCAGGCATAATAGGCCTCAATGTCGTCATGTGAGAGTGTAGTGGTTATATACATTTTCTGCTCTGCCTTATTACTTTTGAACTTCGAAAAAGTGACTAGAATTTGTTCAATTAATGTCCAATCGTAGCCTATGGAGACTAATCCTGGAATACTCTTTTCAGAACTTAGTCGCACAATTTTTGGCCGGGTTATAAGAAGTTTGCTAAAGGCTTAAGCAATACCAATATATGTATGTATGTATGTATGTACATGTGCACATATTCGAATAAAAAATCTAATTTAAATTTACATTGCCAAGACATGTTGGCATAATTTGTACTCATTTATCTCTGCTTAAGGTCCAGTGTCAGCAGCATTCCCATACAGCAACATGCAACTTGCCGAACAGAAAGCATATTGCAATATTTAGTTTATGTAATTGGTTCATTAATTTTGCGATATAAAATGCATAATATATTATACGAGTTTGCAGTTTATACCGAATTCAATTATCATTAAACCCGGCAGATGGGTTAGACCACAATAGCCAATGGTGGTGGCGGCTTCGGCAGCTACGGCGGCAACAGCTGAAAAGAAGAGCCAGCCAGCCGTATTGCCAACAATAATGCAAAATTTAAAACAAAATTTAAGCCACAGCAAACATAAATGGTTATAAACTAATTAAGCAACATACTCACACACACACACACGCGCACGAGTATATGCATGCGAGGGAATGTTCAGGTCAATAGAAAGGACACACGCAGCGATGCAAACACCACCCAGCCAATCAACCCACTGACCGACCGCCATAAACCGCATTACTACCACCTCACAGCCGCACACAGCGCACTTTCGAAATGTTTATACACACACACACACGAATATATATAATTTATAACTTATTTGAGTGTGTAAGTAGAAAAAAAAACATCATAAAATGCCAACATTTTTCATTCAATAATTAATTATTTCATTTGCAACGTGCGAAAAATGGGTTTGGTTGGTTGTTTTGTTATTTGGTTGCTACCGCAGGCGTGCGAGGCAAGGGTTCACATTTCGCTCGCATAGCTGGTGTTATTACACACATATTATTATGTGTGAGTTAATGGTGCAAATGCGCTTAATAACAATTATCTCTACTGACACATAAAACAAAGGCGAGGTGAGTTGCGAAAAATTGCAGTAGTAATACAAAATGAAGCAACGAAAACAAATGACGGCAATACAATTAAAATGGAATGAAATGAAATTAATTGAACGTAAAAAAAATGCGAGCAAAAATGCACTTTAACCCTTTTGCGACTCACATTCACTAAATCATGGCATTGCACTAAATCTCACTTAATTTGTGGTCATACCCAAACTAATTTTGAATTTCGAATTTCTGACCTTTGTGGAGCGTAGCAAAAGATGTGCGTGTACTGGTATGTGCATACATACGAGGGGTGCCTTTTATATTTCGGGATTTGGTAACCCTGGTGTTGCAATCTGGCAACTGACAGCTGTATCGCAAAGTTTGACATTTTTTGGCTTTTACGTACTCAGAACGTTTTGAAATACCAGCGCTATTTGTGTTGTTTACAGTAACTTAAAAGATTCATCTCGGTCCAAAAATGGAATTAAATCGTGAACATTTTCGTGCGATTATTTTTTACAACTTTCGACGTGGATTAACTCAGCAGCATTGCATGGATGAACTTAATTAATTTTTTGGCGATGAAGCCCCATCAAGGACCAGTGTTTATCGATGGTATGGTGAATTCAATCGTGGTCGTAGTTCACTCCAAGACGAATTTCGTGAAGGTCGTCCAAAATCAGTTGTTGTTCCGAAAACCATTGATGCTGTGCGCGAACTGATATTACAAGATCGTCATGTGACCTATTGAGACAATCTTAGGCATTAGTGGGACCAGCACACATTCAATATTGCATAAACATTTGAATGTGAAAAAAATTTGTTCGCGTTGGATCCCACACAATTTGTCAATCGCTCAAAAAACGGCTCATGTCGATTGGTCAAAGGAAATGCTCAAAAAATACGATCGCGGGGCTTCGAAACACGTATATGACATCGTGACAGGTGATGAATCATGGATTTACGCGTATGAGCCCGAAAGTAAACAGCAGTCGACTGTATGCGTGTTTCAAGATGAGCCAAATCCAACAAAAGTTGTTCGCGCACGAAGCACTTCCAAGCAAATGGTCGCCTGTTTTTTCGGAAAAACTGGACATGTCGCAACCGTACCACTAGAACAACGCAGAACAGTAAATTCTGAGTGGTACACAACCATTTGTTTGCCAGTAAATTCTGAGTGGTACACAACCATTTGTTTGGCAGTTGTCTTCCAAGAAATTAGGAAAACCAATCGCCAAAGACGGATCACTCTTCACCCGGACAATGCGAGCTCTCACACATCGGCTCAAATAACTGCATTTTTGAGCACCCAAAACATCGAGTTAATGGGTCATCCGGCGTATAGTCCTGACTTGGCACCGAATGACTTCTTTTTATTCCCGTACGTAAAAAACAAACTGAGAGGTCAACGTTTTTCGACACCTGAAGAAGTGGTTGCGGCATGCAGAATGTGTTTTTGGAGGTACCTCATTCAGAGTGGCAAAAGTGATTCGACAATTGGTTCAAACGCATGCAAAAGTGTATAGATCTTCATGGAGAATATTTTGAAAAACAATAAAGTGATTTTCGATGATTAACATTTGTGTTTGTTCTCTAATTCCGACATATAAAAGGCACCCCTCGTATAATATTTATACGCATGGTGGCGCAAAATTATTCACCCTATTGCGTGATTTATAATTTTGCAAATCAATCATGTTTGACACTTGTAAACTAGACAGCTGCAGCATACAAATACCTATGTACTGGGTTGCCCATATTCGACGGACCCATGTGTTTTTTTTTTTAATCAAAGAAAAACACAATTTCTTTGATGTTGACGATAATAATCATTTTATTTGGTTCAAGTAGATTTGTTAATACAAACCTTTGATTTTAAATATCCCCACAAGAAGAAGTCAGGTGGTGTTAAATCGGGCGGACGGGGTGGCCAGACAAAATCGCCATTTTTCGACATCAAACGACGAGGAAACAATTTCTTCAAAAAATCTATTGTGGTGCGAGCTGTGTGTGGTGGAGCGCCGTCTTGTTGAAACCAGAACTGCCTCATACGGTTTCGACGAATAATTGGTATCACAAAAGTGGTTATCATATCGCGATAATGCTCGTGATTGACGGTAACAGCTTGACCATCTTCATTTTCGAAGAAAAACGGCCCAATAATCGTTTTCGCACTAACGCCGCACCAAACAGTGACTTTTTCGTCGTAAAGAGGTACCTCTTGAATTAGGTGAGGATTTTCAGTGGCGTAAATACGACAATTTTGCTTGTTTACCGTCCCATTCAATAAGAAATGAGCCTCATCGGTCATGATGATTTTGTTCCAAAATTGCTCGTCATCTTCAGCCATTTCGATGACTCTTTGGGCTCATTCCAATCGACGAGGCTTGTCCGCAGGCAACAATCTTTGCGTCAATTGAATCTTATACGGGAATAAATGCAAATCAATGCGGATAATTCGTTGTAAAGTGGTCCGAGCAATGTCCAACTGCTGAGAACGGCGATTTTGGGATGTCCTTGGCGACGTCTCAACACTGGCCCGTACAAGAGCAATATTCTCATCCGATCGCTTTGGTCGGTTTTGATTTGGCCTCTTTGGATTAGAAAGAGCACAACCAGTCGAACACCTTTCGTACAAACGGTTAATGGTATTCTTAGAAGGCGCACTTTTCACATTATTTAATTTTTTATACGCCCGTTGAGTTTTCACAATTGACTTCTTTTGTTGAATGTAAATTTCAACAATTTGGGGACGCTCGCGTGGCGTGTACTGTTCCATGGTAAAAATCTACTTGGACTGACGCTTCCAACGCGATATGTTATTAAGCGATCTGACGTCCCTGTGTATACCTATGAAATGAGACTTTTTTCCAATTTCAAACGATAATTATCAAAAAATGGTTACAAATTGAATCTTCAAAATAATAGCCATTTTTTCCAGGCGCCAAGTCTAGTAAGTAAGCCGCATGCACCAGCGGTTCCCAATTGTACGTCTCCACCAATTCCCGGGTCGCTCTTGTTCGATGTGGCGGTACATTTTCATCAAGAAAAATTACTTTGTGACGCCGATTGGGATATTCTTGGCGTTTTCGCTGTATAGCGCTGTTCAAATCGGCTGATAAGCGTGGCTATAAACCTGAAAAATCTACAATCGGTCAGATATTCACAATACGCCAAGTCTTGGAAAAAACCCATGAACCAATACCAGCAGCGATGTCAAAATTTGGAAGGACCTCTCTGAGTCGTTTGATACGAAGGTGACTCTCCGTTGTGTGACTTCTTTCACCTGAAAAGATCGTGCAGCCGCAGAACTTAATCGTGCAGGCACAATTTTTTATAAAAGTGTACAATTGGCGCCTGTTAGCACGAGAAGGAAATGACTGGCAACATTGACCCCACAAATCACCGATCAATTCGAAGCCACTCTACTTTCCCTGTCTCCCTCTCTCACTCTCTTTCACAAGTTGCAGCAATAAAATAAAGTACATGAATGCGGTCTAATGAAACTTGTCCAATATCAGAAAAGAGAGTTGGCAGATAGGAAGTGGAAGTGGATGTACGAAACCCCGGATACGAAACACCAGATTGATAGAGAAAGTTGTTTCTAATAGCGGTCGCACCTTGGCAGATAATGGCAAACTTCCGAGTGAATTTCTGACATGAAAAAACTCCTCATAAAAACCATCTGCCGTTCAGAGGCGGCATAAAACTGTAGGCCCCGCAATTTGTGGAAAAACAGGATACACGAATGGGAGAAGGAGCTTGGCCTAATACCCAATAAAGGGTGCTAGCGTCATTTATATACATGCATATATAATATTATAATGTTCCCCGTCATGCAGCTTTAAAATCTCAACTAAAAAGAGTCCTAACACCATTGCGGGTCGATAAATTTGACGAATATCTCCGAAGGTTCGCTTTTTGATTAGTCATGCTGAATTCGCTTCATATTTTCAAACAGAATTCTGGCTTTATCACTCTTCCTGAAAATATTACATACTTAGAGTTCACTCATATTCAAATCTAATATTGTAAGAGTGTTTGCTATACGTAACTACGGAGCTTTTGTTTCTGCTCATAAGTGTGACATTTTTATCGAAGAATACTTTTCCTGTCATTCAAATGCGGAATTTCTCCCATATTTTCGCTAATACTAAGGCAAACGCATACTATAAGGACAGACGTAATCCAATTTGGAATAGTCACAACAGAATATGGACTATTCATGTCGTCTTTCCAATCCCTATTATCATTATAAGCATACAGTATCGATTAGTAACATACAATTCGAATTTGAACCAAAAGGAACACTTTTTAAAAATGTTCTTATAATATTTCCTTGATTTGTCGGTACTTTTTCCGATAGGATTTTTTGACAGATCACGCTTGACTGCTGTCAAACGAAATACATAATTTTTTTTACTATTCATTGACATTTCATCATGGAAACACTTACGCCTCAACAACCTTAACAAATCGTACAATTCTATTACAAAAATCGATGCTCTATGAAAAGTGTTCATCGCGAAATCAAATCAAGTTATGATGTTCAGCGATGAGACCCATTTTTGGCTTAATGGCTACGCCAATATTGCAAATCGTATTTGCGCTGAAGAGCAACCCGAAGCCATTCAAGAACAGCCATTACATCTATTGAAAACCACCGTTGGGTGCGGCCTATGGGGTGGATATTTCTTGATCGACTCATATTTCTTCACCGACTCATATTTCTTCAAATTCACTAGCGCCAATGTAACAGATTGTTGTCTTAGATTGACGCAGAAGTTATATATCTACATGACTAATCAAACGTAAGGTTGACTGTGGAAGAGTTTACTAAACACACCTCTGGTACCCATCCGATAGAGCAGGCTATGGTTTTTATTGTGAGATTGAAAATTCTTTTCCTTTAAGGTGCACTGTATTGGCCTAAAAGGCATTAAACATTTTCTTTCACGATCCGTACCTCTGTTGAAAAATTTATGCATTTACCTACGAAAGATTTAAAAGCTTTTCTCGCTTAAGCTTATTAAGTTGTTCGCCTTTTCGCTCCGAAATTCCAAGCCAATTAATTGCTGCAAATCTATTAGTAAGATTAAAGTATTGCCTTTGCTGATTCGATGGCCTTAATGAATTTACATAAAGTAACTCCACATAAAACTCTTTTAAATGCCACAGTTCGCGGTAAAAAAGGCAAATAAATGCAAATTATCGATGCAATAACAACATTTATTTTAACATTTTTAAGTATTTGCTTTAACATGCATTTACATGAGGGTGGGTCGTTCAGCTTATTTTAATAATATTCAATTAGAAGTATGTCGAAAATACAACGTGGCGCAAAATTAATTATCCAATTTGTTTTTCAATAGCTTTTTCACTAAATAAATAAATAAATAAAAAAAGGTTGGGTTATAGAAATATTCATTTTGTCTTTAGTGCTCATCTGTTTGTGTACTACAGGAGTCTACTATATGGTAGTTTAGAAGTGTCAAAATATGATTGACGTACGACATCATTTGCAAAAATTATGAACCTTCCGTTGGGGTGATTAATTTTGCGCCACCTCGTGTTATAGTGAGATCAGAAAACTTGTCTGAACACTTTTTTTCTGAATTTCAAAATTTCGCAGAAAAACAATGATATAAAAAAGGAAAGGTACAGCCCCATTGACAGCAAGAGGGATTTTTTGTATTAACCTATTAATTTTCAGTTCTGCAATCTGAAATTTCTCGCCTAACTTTCTCGTCAAGTACATTAAAATCTTTCAAATACGTTGAATGTATCGTAAAATATTCATTATTCAGATGCCTTTATGTGTGGCTATTAGTGGGCTAGAATC
The DNA here is from genome assembly GCA_037575425.1 of Anastrepha fraterculus. Lineage (NCBI taxonomy): Eukaryota > Metazoa > Arthropoda > Insecta > Diptera > Tephritidae > Anastrepha > Anastrepha fraterculus. The sequence continues at coordinate 15,023 of JAYXIM010007260.1, forward strand.
ATAATAACTTGGCCATTAACTTTAGTGAATGACTCCATGCCAACTGACCAGAACATTTTGAAAATGATCTTAATTTTTTAAAAACTATTTGTGGGCTAAAAAATAAAAAAAAAACATTTGTTTGGAAAAAAAATTATTTTATTAAAAAAATTAAAGAAACAAAAATTTTTCATAAAAAAGCAAATTGTTTTTGAAACAAAAAAAAAATTCATAAAAACATATATAAAATTTTGACAAAAACCAGTTAATATGAAATATATTTGGTAAATTTTTTTTATATAATACGTTTTTTGGTTATAACAGATTTTTTTATAAACGATTTTTTTTCCAAAAACTGTTTTTATAAAATATTTTTTTTCCGAAAAAAAATTTTTTTATAAAATTTCATAAAAAAAATATAAAAAGAATTGTTTGGAAAAAAAATTTTTTTTTAAAGGAAAAATATTTTATTTTTTTTATTTTTTTATCAAATTTTGTTTATCTTTGCTTTTTATAAAATACTAGCTGTACCCGGCGCCCGTTGCTATGCCAATAACTAAAATTAATTTAAGAACATGTCATATTCGTTTCCTCTGTGTAAAAATATATATTCATACTAATTTTTAAGACAATCCGTTGAACGGGGCAGAAATTGCTACTCTACTGCGCCACCTGGTGGCGAGCGCCATCAATGAGCATATTCTACAAACCTTCTCCGTGTAAAAATACATATATTTACCAATTTTTATAATAATGGGTCCAATAGTTTTTGAGTTCATCGATGACATACAGACAAACATTCATTTTTATATATTATATAAGATTTTTTTTTGAGTTCCAAAGTTTGGATAATTTTTTTTTTGTCATTTGTGAAAAAAACACAAATATTTTTAATTGGTTTCTAGACAATTACGGTTCTAGTGTCAGATCATCCGCTTTAAATGATTTCTTTCTACTTCTTAGTTGAAATTTTCATTGAACGGAAGATGATTTTAGTCTATGAAAGGGGAACAGGTACGCTTGTAGAAACTGACAGAAAAATACTCCCAATACTCTTTTGCACAGTGGCAAATTGAAATGGACTGTTGGAGGTACAGAGGGTTGTACAACACATAAGTAAAAAGAAAAGAAACTGGTGATGAGTCAAACTCAAATCGAAATAAAAGGTTTCACAGCGTCAGTCTGATTACTTGAAAGCCACACCTCGTATGTTTGGGCTTAAAATTATGTAATTGTGAATGGTATGCCATATTTAAGCAGAATAGAAAAAATAGTTTTTATCAAAATTCGCTACATTTCACGCAAATGCACAATGACTGCTTCTATTCAATTAAAAAGATTCAAATCGTCTACCCAACAAACAAATATGAAGAAAAATAATTGTTGATGTCATACCAACTTAAAATATGGACAACGAACTTCCGGGGAATGCTGCTAGAGCGACAGCTCATCGTCTGATATAAAACATAATTGCTCAAGTAACGTAGATCCAACTGTAGTGGGAGCGAATATTTAGGGCAAAAAATTATATAAAATTTTCTTTTTTGCTCTGAAAAATATAGCTTAAATATTCTTTTTACACCAAAAATAATATTTTTTAATTCATCTGTTGTTATCGCAACGGCAAAATAAACAACATTTCCCACAGATTTCTGGCGAATGCTGCTGGAGTGACAGTCCTTTCCAGTCAGTCTCCTCCTTGTACCTCTATCACTCCTGTATATAAGAGTGTAATAAGAGTGACATTGCGAATTACAGGCCGATTTCGAAGCTATCCTCTGTCTCTAAGCCCTTTACAAACTTAAACTTTATTTTATTGTGAAACAACTGATTATTCCTAGTCATCACGGGCTGTGGCGACTCGATCTACTATATTAATAAATTTTTCAATTTTTACGGAAGACTAATTTGCACCTTTTCGACGTGGCGTCCAAAGGGATGTAATTTACGCTCATTTCTCTAAAGCGTTTGATACGAGTTCACAAAAAATCTTAGTTGTTAAATAGGCAAACTTTGATATTCGTTTTTCCTTTTTAAATGGATTAAATCTTATTTGGATAGCAAGACTTCTAGTGCTGCTATGGATGGTATTTCATCCATTTGTTGCCTCCTCTGATGCTCCTCAGGGTAGCATCTTAGCACCATTATTTTTTATTCTCTTTATAAACAACATTTTCTCATGCTTCTCTTCAACGAGATTTCTTCTTTATGCCGATGACTTGAAAATTAACCCTTAGGTTAGTTGCCTTAATGACTCAGTTGTTTTATAGTCAGAACTCAATAGACTTTATTCAGTGTAATGCATCTACGCATCTGGAAAAGACCCATGAAAAGCAAGTCGACGCCCATCATCTCTTTGTCGACTATAAAGCTACGTTCGACAGCCCGATAAGGGATTGCCTGTACGCCACCATGTCTGAGTTCGGTATACCAGCGAAGCTCATACGGCTTTGCAGAATGCCGTTGAGCAACACAACCACCTCCGTCAAGGTAGGAAATAACCTCTCCGAGCCATTCAGTACCATTCCCTGTTTCAGACAAGGCGATCCACTGTCATGCAACCTCTTCAACTTCGTGTTGGAAGGGGTGCTCCGAACAGCAGATGTGCATCGTAATGGCACTATTTTCTACAAATGTGTCCAGCTCCTTGCGTACGCCGATGACATTGACATTATCGGCCGCTGTAAGCGAGATGTCACGGCTGCGTTTTCTGCTATCGAGAAGGAATCATCGCGAGTGGGTCTGGCTGTGAACGAGGGTAAAACGAAGTACATATATGCTGCCTACAACGCGGAACACACGTCATTGCGGACAACTATACTTTCGAAGTTGTGCCAGAATTTATTTATCTTGGCACCGCCGTTAACAGCAACAACGATATCAGCGTGGAGATCAAACGGAGAATCAATCTTGCTAATAGGTGTTACTATGGGCTAAGTAAGCAATTGAGTAGTCGAGCCCTCTCTCGCATGACCACACATGACACTTTACAAGACGCTCATCAAACCCGTGCTGCTTTATGGAGCTGAGGCATGGGTAGTGTCACAAAGCGATGCAGCCGCTCTTGGGGTGTTCGAGAGAAAAGTTTTTCGTAAGATCTTCAAGAATGAACCACGAGCTGTATGAGCTCTACGCCGACATTGACGTAGTTCAACGCATCGCCATCCAACGCCTGCGTTGGCTAGGGCATGTCGTGCGTATGGATGAAGAAGCTCCAGCAAAGAAGGTGTTCGAGGGCGAAGTCCAAGGGAGCCGACGCAGAGGAAGACCATTGCTCCGGTGGAAAGACCAGGTGGAGGAGACCCTATGCTCGCTTGGTGTATAGAATTGGAGAAGGCACGCGCGGAGCAGAGGCGCCTGGAGAGAGCTAGTGTGGGCGGCCGTAACTCGGTAACGGGTTGTTATGGCCACCTAAGTAAGTAAGTAAGTAAGTAAGTAAGTAAGTAATGCATCTCCTTTTCCTTAACATCAAAAAATGTCATAAAGTAATGCTTTGTAAGTTGCCCAAGCCACTTATTACATGGGCCCTTCGTGAGTTAATTGATTTCAATGTGCCTTGTAGAAACCTGCGCAGTTTCGATACTTTTCATATAGGCTTTTATAAATCGCTTTACAATGCTAATGTTTCAATTAATAGAGCTTTGTCCGACTTTAATTCTTTCTCGAATTTCTTAGAGCTAGACTTATCGGATCCAAATGCAATACTCGATATTATATTAAAGTACTATTTATTGTGTAATGATTTAGCATAATGTTGTTGGAATTTACCCGTAAATGCAAAAAACCAAAAAAATGTATATTTTGCAATTCTTCCCAATGTCTGTACCATTTAACTGTAGACATAGATAAATAAATAAATGAATAAATAAAATCAGGGTCTTTCCCTTATCATAAATCGCATTTCCGTCAAAAACTGTGCTTTTGAGTTCATTTTTTTTTTTGTAAATTTTTGAATGCTCGAAAATGTTGAAAATAATTTTATTTTGTACCTATTATTGCCTGGACTTATACGCGGCATGATCAGTGCCATAAACGAATGTCGTGCGATTGGTCAGCAAAGCAGTGGGACCGCCCTAATACGTATGCAAATACGTAGTGCTCATGCTTTGTAGCGCGAATGCAACGACAGCTGAGTGACGACATGCTTTGCAAACGCGGTTGTGTATCTTGTTGTTGTTGTTGACACTGGCATTTGTTTGAATTGCTGCCTTAAATGACATGAATTCTTAAGCATTTACTTACACAAAAAACCCGCACAAACACACACACTAACTATGCATGCACATGCACATACACACATACTTGTACTCTTGGACATAATACTAAATATGAGAAATTAAAATTTGCACAACGTGCTTGCCTGCAATTGCCACATTTACTGCATAAGGTAACAAAAAGAAAATGGCACTAACAATGTCAGTACAATGCATGCCACATTGCTGCCACCTTCCTAGTAATAACAATTCGCCTACCGAATTGGTCATCAGTTTATAATGCGGTTGTTGGCGGTGAAGTTGGTAGTTGACGATGATGATGGTGACGTACATGCAAACATACACCCGTTGACAGCTAATTAGAAACGCGATATTTTCAACAGTTTTTATAAAGAGTCTTATTTACATTTATTTCTTTTTATTCATTTTTTATAAAAAATATAATTAATTCTACAGTAGAGATCGTATAAACAGAAGTCTCTAACGTTGTACGAAATTTAAAAACAATCGAAAAATCTTCATAAAAATTTCAAACTTTGAAATCTGAATTTAAAAAAAAAATTAAGTATACAAAGTTATCGTCCCCTTAGTATAACAATAGCCTATGTGCTCATAGGCTATTATTTTTTTATTGAATTTTTCTATTCTCCATCGTCGATTTTATATGTGGTCAAAATTTTGTCAAATTCTAGTTCCACAAAATGGGTCAAAACGTCAGTCAAAAAATAATAAATATTTACAGACATGACGAGATTTGAGTGAGAGCTACTTTCGACAAAAAGTTTGAAATTCATTTTCTCAAAACATCAAAAAATTTATAGGCTATTTTAATACTAAGGGGACGTTATAGCCCTTTGAGTTTTAGTATAAAATTGTGTAAGTTTAAAGCAGCTCGGAGTTCTTGTTTATTAAGGAAAACTTTTTCCGGCACAATAGTTCATTCGTTCTATAGAGAAAATAGGCAACACCGCCAGGAAAAAAATGGAATATTTTCTCATGAATACTGCAGAAGTTGTAAAGACGAGAAACAGGAAGAAACAGTAGAAGACTTCCGCTGTAATTGTCCAGCCTTAGCTAGGAGCAGGGAAGGTTGTTAGGAAAATACTCTTATGACTCTCTTACGGAACTATTCAGTGTTGGGATAAAACCTATCCTACGCTTCATAAAAGGAGGAATGGTTGCATGATAAATAGAGAGTAAGGTTACACACGTGTTACGTGGTACCACAACGGACTTACATGGCCTAGGTGAGTTGGCTACTCGAAGCCAACTACTTAACCTAACTTAGTCTTTAGTAGTATTGGCTTCTAAATATTGAAACCCAAAAAGAAAGAAAACTTGTAAATATTTTAAGGGGACCCGGTGGTCTAGAATTTAAAAAAAATCGAGTTTTTGTTTCGATATTTCGACAGTATCTTAAGAATATACTGTGAAATTTTCATGCGGAAACTCGCAATCTTATAGCTTCTACAGCCCATTAACTAGGTAGAGAGAGGTCCGCACGCTGTATCTCAAAATTTATGGTGTTGACAAAAAAGAGACACTATTTAACCGAATCGTCTGAAATTTTAATACGTTGTTCACAACATCAATGGCTATCGCCCATACTAGAATCATAGTATTATTTTAATTATTTCGTATTTTTTTTATTAAAAACAAGAAAAAAACCCCGATTTTTAGGGGGTCAAATTCAAAACAGCGCTATATTGTCGATTTGTTTTTACACAGTCATACTAATTAATAATTTTTTTTTGGTTTTTGTGTTTCAGCTAAATAGAAGAGTCAAAATGGACAAAACCGTTCAGGTCCAATTTTTCGGGAAGGTCAACTTCAGCGCCAAAACTTTTTTTTTTTTTAATTTTTGTATGTAAAAGAAGTTCAATAAAAAGCCTAACAATTTTAAATATCGTTTTTCATTCTAAAAATAAATCCTGATTTTTATTGTAAAAAAACTCCTGAAAATACCCTAAATATTCGAGCTCTAGACCAACGGGCGCCTTCCGTTTAAAAAGAAAAATTTATAAAAAGTCAAAAAAAAATTCAATCAAAAACTGCAATTTTAATGAAAATTTGCCGATATTTTATAAATCTTGTGCAAAGTAAAAAACTCCGTTTTATATGGTGTCTGTTGCAAAATGAACCACATTTTTGTAAAATATTCATACACATAAAAAAAAAATTAATAAAAAAAAGTAATAAAAGAAAAGAAAATATCGCGTTTCTAATTACCTGGCAACGGGTGTACGTGTGTAGGTAGATGGCCGTGACGAGGGTGGATAGCTAAATGCTTGATCATCAACTGGTCGATGGGATCACTACTCCTTGTCCGCTAAAGCGCTAAAGCTTACTGCGTCGGCCGCGCTACCATTGTTTTTGTTGTTGTCGCCGTCGGTGATTATCATTTTATGGTATGTAAACAAAAGATATGAAAATCGCACTGACAGCTGCGCGAGCTTTGGACGGCTTGTAATCGTACAAGCATGCATACATACAAGCACAAACTGCCATCGCAATTCATATTAACAGGTAACAATGGGAACAATGCTCGCACACACATATATATATATATGTGGCTGTATGTATGTGTGAAGAGAATTTAATGAAAATGTAGTACCAACCTGAAGCTGAAGGTGAAGGTGAAGTTGAAGGCAAGGTGTGGTCGGAGTTCAGTTCCTGTCTATAATATTCCATTCAGACAACATAATTGCAAATTACACATACATACATATGGACATGTACATGGATAATATATTCAATCTATGCACATACATATATGCATACTATTGCATATGTAGGTATGTAAATACACATAGACACGCATAACATAGATAATTTACCTTTGTTGTGTTGGGTGACTATTGGCTCCGACTGCTGTCCTTTGGTCGCGCTGACTGCCAGCTATTCACTATTGGCTGGATGTCCAACTGGCGATTCGCTTGTCGTGGTAATTAGCGCAGAAATGCGTATGAAATTATGCACAAATTAATGTTGATGGCTGCAAAAAGGTAATGCAAGAAGAGCAAGTATTCAGTAAATGTTCGAATGACAAATATACAGATCCAACTACAATACTATACTTATATATATATATACATATGTGTGTGTGTGTGTATGTGTATCGATGTGACTATTTGACTACATGAAGTATAATGCCTTATGCAACATTTTGTGTATGTTTGGTTGCATGTAAAGCTTTATGAAATTGCCAAATTGTAAAATTATTGCGCTAATGAGCTCGTGTTCAATTTAACCCTGCGCAACCAGCGTTGCTCGCTTGGACGACTAAGAATAGAATTCATTTTTACCAAGCGATTTTCTCATTTCTTGTTCGAAAAAGGGCATTAAGGTGTTAGACAAATAGAAATTTAAAAAAGTCAATGCCTTCAAACTTACATCGGAAAACATTTTAAATAGTTATTTTTTCGTATTATTTTTCCATTTGCCTTATTTATTGAATGTTTCTTGTATAGCAAACTAACAATAAGTTAAGAAATCTTATGTGCTAGAGTACAGTCTTTCTTTTCCAGTGCTAAGCAACTTTTGGGTCGGCGAATAAGTTCATAGCGTTTTCATATTTTCTTTTACTTTACTACGGTTTGTTTGCTGTTTGTTGAAGGGTAAGTATTCATTCGATAGAACGTTTTCTGCTCTACAAAACTACGTTATTTGTAATTTATTATTTACTTTATTTAATTTTTTATTAGTTTTGCGGCTTAGAAATATAATACCCAGGGGCACAAATCAATATTTTCGACACCTGCTCTTCTTTGCTTTTCATCGAGGTCAAAAAGCTGGCGAAGCAGTTCGGTACATTTGCGACGTGTATGGAGAAAGTGTCATAGGCGAGTCTACAGCATGGAAATGGTGTACAAAGTTCAAAAATGGTGACTTTGAAGTCACGCCCCCGCAGCGGAAGGTCTTCTGAATTCGATGAAGAACGTGTCAAAACACTTTTGAAGGAGAATCGTCGCCAAACTAGTGGAGAATTGGCGGACAAAATGAGCTGCGATCATAAAACGATTCTCAATCACCTTCATTCAAAGGGATTTACCGAAAAATTGGGAGCCTGGGTGCCTCCCGAGCTCAACGAAAGAAGCAAAGAAAGTCGCTTTTAAATTGCTTCTCGCATCTCGCCCGCCACAAATAGGAGGAGGAGCTCGATCAACCACCGCACAGAAATATTCGCGCCAATTATTTATTTCGTTTAACTCTGCTAGTCCCTGTCGTACTGTATACACGGGCTAGGTTCGTAGATTGGGCAGGTATTCCTAATAAAACTTATTTAAACATCAAGTTGGGGAACAAATAGTATTCCGAGTGATCCGCGGAAGCCAAGTCTGGCGAATAGGTGGGATGTGAAACGAGTTGAAACCGAGTTTCCATTAATTTTTCAACCACAAATGCTAAGGCGTAGCCGTTGCGTTGTTGTAAAGCAAAATCACTCGACTTTCTCAATTCAAACTGAAACCGGCTAAAATTTGGTGTGTCTTCTTCTGAGGGGGGCCACCTCTCTACTTTTGCGCGGACTTTGCCAACGACCCTTGTTAAAGCTTTAGAAGTACTTAAATCGAGACCTATAGACTGGCACTACTACCTTTGAATGTATTACATAAGGTTCTATTTAACTTAGGTGTTCCTGCCTTAGGGCGGGAGTCGATTGAAATTCAAATTCCTTCAGTAAAATGTGCACCATGCGGACAAATGTCAGAATATCTGCAAATGGAGCATTCTTGATTTCATTCGGATCCATTTGATCTCGCTGAAAGATGCGCAGTGTTGTATTTGCCAAGGCAATACAGTTGCACGAGATATGGCCTGTGGTTTTATCATCCTCCAGACAGAGCTACAGTCCATCTCACTCCAATGAGAATGTTTTGGGAGATGGTAATTTAAGTAAGAAAAACTACAAAAATTGTTTAAACTTCCTATGCAGAATGTAATTGTAAATACACAGCTAAAATAATAAATAGGTCTGTCGGTCAATATTTGTTCGATTTATCAGCAAAGCTGCCTTGAAAAAAGTAGTTCGAGAAAAATTCGTGCAAAATGTCCAATATGGCATACATCGGACTAAGAGGCGCTCCATAGAAATTCAAAATATATGAGTTTGAGTTGCTCTGATTGCAGTCACGCATAGACCGGTTCGGTCCATGACGATATCAGACGGAGAGCATTAGTTGTGCATTTTGAAATAGTCCACCTGCAAGTTGCCAGTTTCTGTTGCGAATTTAAGGGGACTATTCCAACCTACTGCTGAGATGTCTTCCAATCCGTCAAACTGTGATGCCCCCAATTATTTTAAGTGCGTTTTGAAGAACGCAGGACATCCGTAAGGGAAATGCTCTACAGTTTGAGCCCCACTCCCTACATTTCCTGCATTTCTCGCTGTCCGAGAATGCTAACTTATAACCATATGTTGCTATTAGGTTATGTTCCCTCAGCACGCCTATCATACTTGAACCATCTCTTTGTGCGAGTAATAGTATAAATCGAGTACGACTGTGATCATCTTGTTTACATACGAGCTTAGCATTCCTGCAAGTGTACAAGGCCTTCCATCTTGTGCTGAATTTTCTGATCATTTTTCGTCTAGCTCATTTTATAATATTCGTGTTGACTTTGGTATATCGTTGACAAAATCCGAAGAGAGAGGAGCCCCATTTTTCGCTATGCCGTCTATTATCTCATTTCCTTTACAGTCCTTACAAAAATGCCTAGACCCTAATAGAAATGCCGCCTAAAATTCGCTGCCAACCTTTCTACTGCCTCCCTGCTCTGAAGAATTCCCTTGGACTTTATATTAAACGATGTAATTGCTTTAATGGCTGTCTCACTATCTATGTAAACGCCAACCTTGGAGTTGGCCCCAGTAGTAATTCGAGCTAGGACTGCTGCCTTTCTAACTGTGAAAACCCCAGCTTGGAATACACTGCAGTAATCGGTGTATCTGGGCAACGTAGAGCTTCTTGTTGACCGTGACATTATTTTCATGCATTTTCCAGTGCACTATGCCCTCCCAGTCCCACCAAACATATATTACGATCCTCTTTGGATGAAAATTCGGCTAAACTCTCGGCTTTGACGTATTTCCTGGAGCCATCCACTCCTTTCGCTGCTGCATATTCTGCATGTACATATAGGCACCATTTCTCATCTCCCATGACGATTCGGTACAAAAAGCGCTGTTTATGACTGCGTGTTGCTCGATGGCGGGCATCTTGATGTTGTTCCACAAATAGAGGCGGTTTGCCATTTCCAGAGCCGAGGGGCGAGTGTTATTAGATGAAAAAACTTATTTTTAAATAAAATTACGTTCCATTATTATTCTGTAAATATATTTTCATTCTCTCGATCGCTTATTAAATTCTCGAGCAGATATCAAAATTTAAATCTCTGTTCATGATTCAATAATAAAAGGTTTGCTCAGTAAGCAGCTTTCTCATTCCCTCTTGACAAATCGGCTCCCTTAGCAAGACACTGGGTTGCTAGCTCTAGAAATTTTGACTAAAAGTGGAGGAAAAGTAAAATTTGTAAAAAAACATTTCATTTTCAAAATGAACTGCTTACGAGCAACAACTCGCTCAAGAGTTTTCATCGGTATGTCGGACTATGGTAGTACGACATGAAATATATACCGCTTAAGTCAGGACATGATTGTGGAACGCGCGCTACAAATAGGAGGAGGATCTCGGCGAAACACCTAACAGAATTATTTATTTATTTTTAACAAAATAGTTTCATATTGGCGAAACGTTGCGATTGGTTTTAAATTTAAAAATTAATTCACAAAATAAAATCTTGGATTATGTGAAATAATTTCTTGTTTTAATATTAGACTTGGCAATTTCCGCTAATCACCCTTATCTATACCATTATTTACATTCAAATATTAATTAAAATTTATTTTTTAAACCGTTCACAGTTTGTTTCCATTTAAGTAACAAAATACTATTTTGCTACCATTTTTACCAAAAGGATTTAATATTTTCCTTTTTAAATACAACCTTTTGTAAGGGAGTGTCAAAATTCACATGTCACTAGTGAGCAAACCTTTAATAATTGAATCATGATCTCTGTTGATATTCCCTTCAAAAGTTTTTTTCTTTCGCTTGTGCCTTGCTTTTGAGTTCAAATTGTGACTTATAATAATATTTAAATTACAGGCGAGTTGCCATAATTTTGTAATTGGCAAATTTTAGTTTGACGGATTTCTGAGATAATGAAAATAGTTAAGGACCACTTTAGAGTGCGAAACCATTTATTTTCTCTGTTCATTGCATTGGTAAGATGAGAAAACGGCTCTCACTGTACGCAATAAAGGAAAAACCATTGCGATATATTGGACGTTATTTCTTACAGAATTCTCAAAAGGAAGCCCGCCGATGGCCTACTGGTTAGGCACATTTAGCATTGTGAATTATACATTACATCTATTCCATAATTTACCCCTTTTGCAGCACAAAGTGTCCTCTGTGAAAGCGTTGACTGTACCAGACTCTCGCGTAACTCCCGCTCCTGTCAAAGCAGACCGAATACGAACGCAATGCGGAAGTGGCGTATAGATGTCCCTTTAGATATTGGCATACCATATGTTCAGATATCAGCGCTGTCTTTCCTTTTTCGAAATTGGTTTTTAAATCGATATCGTTTGCTTTGTAGAGAACAAATTTCATATAAAAAAAAATACATTTACTAAAATTATTATAATAAGCATTCACCATTTGTATTCCTTTAAAAGGCGAATGTTTACAAATTCTCGTTTTTTTGTTTTTGTTTTGTTTTGCACTTCCTTAATAAAAATAGTCGTAACCCCCACTCGCATTTTCTTGCTATAAAAATGTTGTAACTCTGATACATGAACTTAAATGTAATATAAACAAAATGGAAATCAAGCCAAATGCGGCATCCCAAATCGATGGTGTGTGCACCCACCCACTCATACGATATTTTTACAGCTGTCACGAACATTGAAGTTACATATTTATCTTCCCAAAACCACTCCCACTATTTATGCCCAGCGCACTATTATGCGGAGGGAAATTACATATAACTTTGCTCTCAAAGTGGCCTTGCTTGTAGCCATTTATTGCAATCGAAAAAGATGCAGGCTTTATGCCTATGGGAGAATCTTCAAAATGACTGGAGAAAACGTTTTACGAGTAACTCGTGTGGATAAATGACTGCCTCTGCGAAGGGCCCACTTGGACAAATAATCAAAATTCGTCCGATGTAATACCGTAGGGGAACATAGCATCCAGGGGTTGAAAACAAACAGAGGTAAAAGAACCAAACTGGTGGAAAAAGGGGCTTAGGGTAAGAAGATGACGACCAGCAGTGGCTTATTACGTTTGTAATAACCGTTTCAATCTACTAATGACCAGGTTTGTGTTACTCAAACCCGCAATAGCGCAAGTGTAGCAAAAAAGTGAGAGCCCAGATATCTAAATATTTGCCCAACGAGAGCAGGGCAGCTGATAAGAATGTGCTGAGATGATTTCACCTCATCCTCCAGACAGCTTCTGCAGAGAGGACTTGAAGCAATCCGCAGTCTCATCGCATGGGCACCTAACGGGTAGTGTCCGGTAAGGATACCACCAAATTGATCTGAGATCTGCGCCTTTATTAGCCTTAGAAGTTCCTCCGCAGGCTCCCGATCTACCTGTGGCCAGAAGGATCTCGCCCGCTTGCGCACTAGTCCAGCGCTCGCTGAGCTAACGCGGCACTCATCTTTCCAGGAGTAGATCACAGGTTTTCAAGGAAATCCCAATCCTATCATTTTGCGAAGAAATCATATCCAGGGTCCCCTGTCTAGCCAGCTCATTAGCCCAGCAGTTTTCCTCTTTATCGCTGTGGCCAGAAACCCAAATGAGCCTAATATCGAAGTATTCGGATGCAATCGAGAGAGAAATCAGGCATTCCCCGACTAATTTCGAACGCACACACAAGGAGCCCAATGGCGCTACTTGCTGCTTGGCTGTCGGAGTAGATATTTGCGTCCTTTGCAGTAACTAACCGTGAGCCTAAATTTGAGCTTGATGGGGAGCTGCTCGCAGATTTATCCCCCACCAACTCTTCTATCCAACTTCGCAACATCCTTAAACATGTTTGCCATGACCTGTTTCCAAATGTTGCACCTCGCCCATTCCTCATTTGAGGAAACATGAATTTAAAAAGTACCGCTCAGACATAGCAAGGCTTTGCAATGATCCTGCACCATGGGGATGAACTCAAAGTTTTTAAGAATACTAGAGTATCCGTAGCTTATGTCTAGTTCATGGCCCGAACATTTCAATCTGATTGCGGCGCGTGTAGCGGCGGTTTTCCTTTCAATGCCCACAGGTATTTAGCGTTGAGCGCTAAGGCGGAGTGGTCCGAAGCGCCCCACTCATTTCAATGAGGGCAGATCTTTAGACCCTCTCCAAACTCTTAACTGTCACTCTTTCCGGTGAGTTCCACCAGACAGGGATTCTGTACATCAAAATTGGCTTTTAATTGTGTTATAAAGCCAAAACACTTAAGGCGAGTGCCATCCCTTTTGCCGATAGCGCCCCTACAATCATACAATCCCTTACTAATTCTCTCCTTAATGTTGGGCTTCCCAGTTAGTCCTCTGGCAAAGACGATTTTCAGGTACTTCACTCTGTCAGAGAGCACCAAAGGAGCGCCTGCTATTAAGAAACGGAAGGCTCTAGGCCTTTTATATTTACTCGTAATTAAGACGAACTCTGTCTTCGTGAGATTTATCAAGATACCGCATTTTTTCGTCCATTTTGCAACTAGATTCAGATAATCCTGCACCAGTTCCATCAGAGTGTCTAAACGTTTCCCTTTGACAATAAATGTCACTTCATTCTCGCCAGCCCTCTGGCAAGTCGTTAAGCTCAACAACTCAGAGTAACGGCGAGAGAACACCGCTTTAGTGCACACCATTTAGTGTTATCCAGGGTACACTGCGCAGAGGCGATCTGTCCTATACCCCGTCGACATGCCTAACTATGCGCGAACAACGTTTATTTCATTTTGCTTTTCTTAAAAGCCCAAAAATCTCAATAGAGAGTAGATATAATACTGAACAGCTGATTTTAGAAACAAAAAATGTATATTTTGTTATAAAAAATTTAACATTTTCGCCAAATCATTGGTGTAAACAAAAAATGTGAAGGGCAGGAAAAGAAAGCCTTTATTTTCCCTGGCCTATTAGCCATCAGCCAGTTTTAGCGTAGCTTAAGATACGAACTTATACATACAAGTGTACTCAGTTGCCTCCTAGAAAATTCTAAAAGGAAAACAAAAATTGTTTAATTCTATGAAAAAGTAGTAGTTCGGTATCAAATTTTTATTTCCTTTAATTTGTTATTGAAATCGTGTCACAATCACGCACACTTCATGTGTGCTAAAACTGGCAAAGATTGTAATAATTTATTAAACAAAGTGTGCGCTGGGTATAAAAGTTTCAGCTCCACCCAAAATTAGATAATTCGTTACACACTCCTAAATATTTTTTATCTCTCATCTTCTGTCAACACAACGATTTTTCTTACCACTACCCTTTTAACAGCTTTCGAGCCTTTTAACTATTCTTAGAAGAAAGCAAACTTGTTTTTAAGTGTACATCGTAACATAGTTTTCGTTGTTTCACAAATTCTTTGTTTCATATATGAATGTCCTATAATTTGACTAGTTTAAGAAATATTTACATGTATGTACTTATATGTACTTGAGTAACTAATAAGACTAGTTGTAACTTGCAAAATTTGAATTTTTATTTTTTGCATTTTCTTAAAGTAAATCTTAGTTGCCACTGAGAAACTGAAAACAATCAATTCTAAGTACCGTTTGTTTGCGAGAAGCTTTCAAAGAATTAATGAAAAACTTACTCCCGAGGCCAACAGAGTAATCATAGATTTGCAGGAGTAGGAAGCTGGCCTTCTTTACCCGATTTTCAATGAGTAAATTTGAATGGAGTTTGGAGTCAAGTATCACTGCAAGATACCTAACTTCCGATGAAAGCGAAAGAGCGTGGTTGCTTAAGCGCTTAGGGGTAGTCAGAATTTTCAAAAAATTGAATTTGTTTTGCATTTTCTTAAAGTATAATATCTTAAAAATATTGTGTAAAAATTTGAAGTGAATCCGACAAATACTTTTCGAGTTATTCAATAATTAAAAAACGCGCTCGGGCGCTCCGGAGCGATCGAGAGCAAGTAGCCAGCAGCAGCTGCAAGCAACTTTAAATGCGCTTTTCTCAAAACTATGTTTTTTGAACTGGTGATCACTGTAACTTAAAAACCATTTGGTACATTTCAATAAAATTTATTGTGCTTTGGAAGACATCAAAAACTTGTGCCTGATCGAAGGTTTTTTTTTTTGAAAAATTTCGATTTTTGTTTAACAATTGATTGTCGGTTTTTTACCGATAATCTGAAAAATATTTCCAAATCCGCCATATTGTTAATTCTGAAAAAACAGCTTCGATCAGGCACAAGATAATCTATTAATAAAACTAATTACTCTTATCCGATTGATTTTGGATGAATCTCAAAGGACTTGTGATGATAACCGCAAGGAACTTCTGGAGAAACGGGCTCCACACAAACAGCGATAACTTTTACATTAATTAGTTTTTTTTGAAATTTTGCTAAAGTCAAGTCGAAACGTGATGTATTAATGCTATGTTTTTATTTTTGTAAAATAAAGCAATGGACTAGCAAAAAAAAATTATTGAAAATCATAATTTTTTCGGGCCTCTGACTACCCCTAACCCCTTAATCTGCATGATATAAAGAATAATGAGATGGCGCCTATCATCATGGTACCGTGACTTTGCTCTCAACGAATTTGACAATGAGTGCCGTCAATTGACGTGGCGCAATTTGTAACCAATATGGCCGGCTTACCATTTTCGTAACTCGATTTAGTAGATTTTTGTTATTTATTTTCATAGTTTTAGTTATTTCTTCATGACATTTTTCTAGCCTGCACTAAATAAAATGTAATATTTTTTAAAAATTAGTTCAATAATTCACTCAGTTTTATTTAGCTTTACTCTTTTTTTAACATCTGGTTACATTGCCCGCGATTGCGGTTGTTGTTGATGCTCTTCTCCTTCCAGCAGTCAAATCTCTCTCTCGCTACTGCAGTGTTGCCTAGTATATGGATATAAAAACGCACTAAAATGCCCATTTAAATAAAAAAGAATAACAAATTTTTATGGAATGACTTAAGGAACTTTGTATGCGAGACAAATTGCCTATGAAACGTGGGTTTTTTAAAATAAATGTGTCATGGTTAATTCTATTCAATTTTAGAGTTTTTTGTTAAGAGAACGACTTGTTGCTATATTTGAGCTTATGTAACAAGATCAAGGTACTCTTTTTGTACAAATGTCGTTATGGTTTCTTCAGTATTTTCTGGTACTTTTTTTTGTTTATTTTACTATGAGTATATATCTTGATCTGTTCTTCGCACTGATCACTCCATCCATGCTAGGGCTATTTTTCCGAGCAGGCAAGATTGTAAGGAGGGGATAGTCGGCTTGGATATAGATACCTCTGTTTTCACTGACGGATACAAGATGCAGTCTGCAGTGGGAGCGGGGGTTTACACTAAATTAGCCAGCATTTCGGTCTTCTTTAAACTGCCGGAAACAAGCAGCGTTTTTCAAGCAGAAGTCTTCGCGATCCTGCAAGCATGCACAATGCTTCGGGATCGCTTTTGCGAGGGAGACATTAATATTTTTTCCGCTAGTCAAGCTGCGATCAAGGCCCTGTCGTCGCCGTATTGCAGCTCTCTTCTGGTGAACTCCTGCAAGGAGGAACTCAAACAGAACCGGTTTCAGCTGTCCCCGTCTCAGACATCAGTGTCCCCTTGACCGTTGCTAAAGGGAAACTACACAATTTCTTTCTAAAAAAAGCGCAAGACAGATGGAGGTCTGTCTCATCCTGTGCTATTTCGAAAACACTATGGCCCCAATAGGTTAGAAACAGAACGCTTAAGGTGATGGGAATCCCCCGCCATTCAATTCCCAAACTCATTGCGGCGTTCACTGGTCACTGAGTGATCGGTACTCATGCGGAGAAGCTCGGAATTTCGTACACCCCCTTTTGCAGAAGCTGTGGGGATCCTGCAGAGAAAGAGAATGTTTAACACTTTCGCTGCAAATGTCCGGCTGTGGCAGCTAGGCGCTTGAGATTCCTTAGCGTGCCCTTTGGGGATGACTTGAGGAAATTCTTCAGCCTAGATCCCTTTTCTCTCCTCCACTACATCAACAGCACTGAATGGCTATAGACGGTTCTCTCTTTCCTAAACCTTTTCATAGGTAGTGGTCCACATTCTGGTATCAAAACGGCACGTAAGTGCTACTTGCTACTAAAAACTCAGAGTGACCTTTCTAACCTTCTTTTGTTTAATAAGACAGGTTTTTTTTTAACTTACAGTTTCGCTAGCTTAAATTAAAAGAAAGCAACAAAGACCAAACTTAAAAATTTTCGCATTTTGGGTATAAAAAAGCACTAAATTTATTGCGAAAAGCAAATGGTTGGCCACACTGCACAACTCAGCCAATGTGACGTCTGGCACTCTCTGATGAGCACAATCTTGTTCCTATCATTCTTGCTTAGTCTTAGATAAGGAGGTTTATATTTTCTGGTAATTCGGGCCAGCTCCGTTTTTTTCAGAATTGCCTCTGAGGCCGCAACTGGCAGCCCAGCGAATGAGTACAGCCTATAAAAAGTAGTCTAGGCGAGGGGGTTAGATCGCATGATCGAGGTGGTTAGTTTATGTTAGCACTCCGTAAAATTAATTAGCACTCCGTTCAAATTAAATTAAATTATTTTTTAATGTCTTCTCCCCAAATGCGGCAATTTTATTCGTTGACAAATCCATCCAGTGTGAAATGAGCTTCATCACAAAAAATTATCAAATTACGAGTTTTGCGATATCTCGTTCTTAACCGTTCGACCAATCGACAAATTTCATATAAAGTTTCAATAATTTTAACGAGTTTTTCTATCGCGTAAAATTGTGAATCTGCCCACGTGACAAATGCCAAAGATGACATAGAAAGATCTATAGACTAGGAATTATTCACTACTGGGGTCAAACATCGATGGATAGAAATTGTTTTTTTTATCAGTGCATTTCTGCTATGACAGCCTCTCAAGGATGCGTACGCCAATTATATGTGAGTGTGTGTATAAGTATATATGTATGCGTACTATTATAGGCACAAAAATACCTGCAAGTCTTACAGTTTTTTTTTTAATTATTTCCCAAGTGCTGTTACAATTTCTCAAATTATTCCTTTGCATAACCCGGCGTTACCGGAAAATCCTCCTTATCGACTATGAATTTTACAACTCTTGACATAAACGCCAATTTGAAGCGCTTAATATTTTATTCTCGCTGTAAATTTGCATTAAGTTTTTCCCTCATATAAAGAAGAAGAAAAAACAAGGCATATGTATTCGCTCACTTGCAGCTGCACAACTGCAGATGAAGGGAAATATTTTTAATCCAATATTATTAAAAAGCTAGGCGAAGAATTTTACTTATTTTGGTTTTAATGCGAACTGCATACACAAAATTGAATTTCAACTTAAACTTTCAGCTTTGCTGTATCTGCTCCTGTTTCCGCTATCGCTTCTACTTCAATGGTATTTATTTTTCGTCACTCTTTCCTTTCATCTTTAATTTGTGCTCGCAACCGATTGCAGTTATTACAAGGCGGCTTATCAGAGTCAGCAACATTGTGGTAGTGACTTTGCATACAATAATCCGGCGCATACATACATATGTGTATACATGTGCGTGTGTGTGTGTGTGTATGGGTATTCCAATGCTGGCGCGCACTTTATTATTCTCCTTGTGTAAATTTTTTAATTGACATCATCTTTTAATATCCAATAAAAACTTAAGCCTTCAACGGGACGCACCTCAACAGCAGCTGATATGCACCACCCTTTCCGCCCCCACATGCCACCTTCTAGCATTCATGCCCGCCAGCTGTAATAACAACAATAATACCATGCCATTTCTGCTGCCATTCGCGATGATCTTTCAGTACGGCAAATTCTGTTGCCCCAACCAGCAGCAATCGAATGGATCTTTTTCTTTTGCTGTTGCCGATACTTTTCGTTTTCTTTTTTTTTATTTTTCTATTTTTTTGTACTTCTTCTTGTGTTGCTTTTTGCTTCTTATTTTTGTTTTGTTACCTTCACTTAAGCTACAGCTCTACAGCTCTACAGTTCTACAGTTCTCGCTGGCAGTTGGTGTATCGCGCCTCAGGCAAATTAACTTTGCACGCGTTGAGTCTCTTTTCGAAAGCGGAAAAAATGCTTCCCCCTTCTCGGAACATCATAAATAATTGCAAAAGAATACCGATGGCTATAGCTGTGGCATAAGAGGTAAGTGGTGGTGTGGAGAGTGTGGGAGTGTTGCTGCTGCAGGTTCTCAGCTTCGTATTGGTGGAGTGGCGGTGTCGGGTGAAGGGAGCGCGGCTAGCGAAAAAACGCGGAAATGCGATTAAAATGCGCACCACAGAAAGAAATGCAATTTCACAGGCACACCAAGTGATGCCTGGATACACTCGCAGCACATGCTCTGTCGGTCAGTTGAGTTGGTCAATTCAGTCTGTTGCTCGTATGTGACTTTGGCATGTCGGACGGCATGGCATACTCGCATGGAAGAGCTGGCCGTGTGTGACGGTGGGTTGTTTTAGAATAGCTGTGGGTAAAAATTAAATATGCGATTTTTAACAAAAAAATTTATGGAAATATGTGCAAGAAAGTGACATAATGATGCGAAGAGCTTGAAATTATTTACATCCATAAAATCATCAACAAAGATATTTCACTTTGGCATTGCTTTGAGTGGATTACTCGAAAACTTTCATACACAAATAGGTGTAATTCGCGCTTCCACCCGTTGTTTTGGGTTTGACCGCGCTCCTCCTTCTATTTTCAGTATGCGCCTTGATGTTTCTAAACAAATGGAGGAACTTACATTTTTCTGTCGCCTCCGAATGGTTTATGGTTTTTTATGAGGAGCTTTTTTATAGCAGAAATGCACTGCGAAGGTTGTGATTATCGGCTGAGAAGCGAACGCTATTAGCAAAAATGTTCTCTACCAATTGGTATTTCGTGTCTGGAGCTTATCCGCTTTCTATCTGCCAACTCTTTTTTCTGATATTAGGCAAGTTTCATTAGACTGTGCCTCAACTTGTGGAAGAGAGGCAGAAATGCACTCGGAGGTTTCTCATTTCTTTGCCGAAGGGTCGACTCCCATACTTCCAATAACTAACTTAACAGTTCATAATCAATGTTTTAATTTTTAAAACTTTTGAAAGAGCCCAATTGGTTAGAGATTTAATCAGAGATTGAGAGGGCTCTGCAATAAACTTTTACGTTAACGTACATATCAGTTGTGTTCCACTTCTCGCAGGAGGTCCAACATTTGAACTGGCTCATTATTCGATCGTTGCTGCAGAGTCAAACAAGAAGGTGCGCATTCGGGCCTCAAGGGAATAAACACTGGAGTTCTTCAAGGAAGTGTGCTTGGCACTCTCCTATATTTACTGTTTACAACCGACCTGCCATGCAATAAAAACTTCGTGACAGCAACATTCGCTGATGATACAGCAATACTTTCAGGAAGCAAACAACGTTCATGTAAACTTTACATACAACAAAATACAAGTACAATAACTTCCTATATACATAAATGGAACGAAAAAGCCGTACTGAAATACAACAAAGTACATAGGCACGACATTGGATGCTAAGCTCAGATAGAGTCAACATGTAAAGAAAAAAATAGGAGTTTGAATTTAAATAGAGAAATGGTTATGGTTATTCTTCTGAGTATTTTCGATTGTTAGTAATCGTTGAATAATGTTGATGTTAGTTTTACTTGCAGTTCCTCAGGTTTCTATGCCCAGATTGGCACGATCGCCGTTTTATTTATAAGTATCTCATTTGGCAATAACATCTGTTCTTTACCTAATTTCTTTTCAACATGATACGTTCTTTCCAGAGAAGATTGACGTCAATAGTCATTCTAAGGTATTTTGCTTTGGTGTATATCGCGATTTGGGAAGAGTTTATTGGCAGGTTCTTATGTCCAACTTTCTTGTTGTTTTGCCACTATTGATTAATATGCCCCAATCATAAAACTATTTTAAAGTTTTATCCAAAATCTGCTATCATTTGTTTGTTTCTGCTTGTAAGGTTTTGTGAGCTGCCAATAGAATGGTATCATCTGCTAAAGTTGCTATCATGCTGAAACTTTCAGGCATGGGCATATCAGCTACATATATACATCACATATAATATGGGCCCAAGTATATTGCTTTGCTTTTTTTAATGGTCAGCGAGTATTTTTGCTTTTTCTGTTGGAGTTTTTGCACAAGAATTGGTTTTTGTCTTTCGAAAAAATTGTTGCATGACTACGTTGCCGATTATATCCGTTAGATTTCTGTCTTTCTTTTAATGTACTGAATCTCGGTCGCAGCGGTAATGACACAATTTATTATCGTAAATATTTATTTAGTATCTGCACTCCAATGCCACTTAGTGGATTAATTTTCAAAGCATTAATTATTAGTTACATAACTCAAATTCCGAATTTCATTGGACCGTAAATGCGAGTTTTGGAATTATCTCTGCACCTGCACTACCGCTTTTTTTTTTTGGGGAGAAAATATTGCTTTAATTTTTAATACATTTATCATATGATCAAAATGGAACTACAAATACGATTTTTAGAAACATTTCTACTTCAGTGCCACCTCCACGGATACCTACAAAAATACACCAAAATTTCATCAAAGTCGTTTGAGGGAATTCGGAGTCACCAGGTAATGTACATCCTTTTTAAACTTTGAAACTCATTGCCGTAACTAAACTTGAAACTATCAGTCAATATTACCATCTTCACATTCTTGCTGAAATACTTCAAAGAATATGGAAAAAATATTCGTTTTTCGGAAGCCAAGACATACTTGTAGGTTCTCCACGATCGCAAATCGTCGGCACATTCTGCATTGCCTGCCAAGACGTATTGATGTGTTTTTTTTTTAAATATTTAAATAAGGTATGCATTTGAACAGCTTTGTATGTTCGTTAAAAGGAACTCTAAATTAAAAGGCACAAGACTTAATTTATTGAAATTTTAGCAAAGGAATCCTATTCAGCACCACTGTGTACAAGTGCTTTACAAGCAAACGAAATTTTTGCTAAACGGATTACATGAGAATCAAACGCAACTGCCACATGCACAACTCACGATACTACCAACCAAACACTAAACTCCATTCCAAAAAATACCCGAACTTTTGCGAAAAATATTTTTTAATAATCAATACGAGTACCGTCAACTGGTTCGATACACACTTTTCTCAGCTTTTTCTAAGTTATCAAGTGTACTTTTGAGGTGTGTATCATAGTTTAGGATGGTGGTCACGACGACATGAATGGCTTTCAGCGGCAAATGCAATTTCGGAAATACACTGCATTAAATAACGATCGCACAGAAACTTAATGACGAGCTTTTAAAATTTATTTGTTCCTCATTTAATTTCAATAACTTTTTTATGAAGTTTCAAACTTTGTGTAAATAAAAAAAAAATTTAAAAAATCCCATAAAAATTTGACACTTTTTTATCAGAAGTTCGTGTTCGCAGTTTTATAGCCCATTCAATGTTGGTCAAGTAAAGTGCAGTGCAGCCGCCGTAGCCGAATGGGTTGATGCGTAATTACCATTCGGAATTCGGAGAGATCTTAGGTTCGAATCTCCGTGAAACACCGAAATGAAGAAAAAGTTTTTTCTAATAGCGGTCGCCTCTTGGCAGACAATGGCGAACCTCCGAATGTATTTCTGCCATAAAAAAGCTTCTCATAAAAAACCATTTGCCGTTCAGAGTACGCCACAAGGCTCCTCCTCCAAACCACCAAGAAAGTGTGTAAGCGGCAATTATATTTATATATAAAGTGTAAGTTTGAAGTGACCCAAAACTCGCGTTGATTTTTGACAGTTTTTTTGCTGACGATTATAGATGTTTACTTTCACGTAACAAAAATTTCGAGGAAAAAATGCGTAAGACCATCAAGGAAAAAATTATCAAAAATCAACGAAGTTTTTCAGCAATTTCAAACTTGCACTTTATTATACTCAAATTTAATAAACTATAAAACTGCATACCAAGGATCTTTCTAGAAATTCTAATTAAAAACAGGGGAGTGGTAATGCGAAGTTTGTGAGACTTTTCTAATTTAAAAATTCCCAGGTCGTGTTATTCTTCTCTGTCACCTTGAATTGCACGAATCATAAATAGAGCTTGCGAAAGAGAGTAATAATAGAAAATATTTTAAATAAAACAAAAATATTTGAAGTCAAAGAATCAACCATTTTAAAGTGAACTTTTGCGATTTTTTCTGTGTATAACCCACTCTGTGGGTGGCCTAGTCTTTTATTGTCTTTAGGTGTATCTCTCTACCCCACTAAAAGTTCCTGCTTCACTGGTAAATCTTGGTAAGGCCTATATATTCATCATCATACAATTTGTTTCGATAAAAAATATATCAGGCTTTACACAAAAGTTCATTACACAATGCTACAAAATTAAAAAAAATGTACGCGAAATTTTTAAGTGACCTAGTAGCTGTCGTAGATCTGTTGGGGTAGTGTATGAAAAGTTGTCTTAAAACTTTCCAGCCTTCAAATTCTCATACATCAAATTCGTATTCCTA
Source organism: Anastrepha fraterculus (assembly GCA_037575425.1). Lineage (NCBI taxonomy): Eukaryota > Metazoa > Arthropoda > Insecta > Diptera > Tephritidae > Anastrepha > Anastrepha fraterculus. Next base: position 38,958 of record JAYXIM010007260.1, read on the forward strand.
AAAACCAATTTGGCATAACCTCACCTACACAAAAAGCTCTATCTGCTCTAATTTTTAAGTTGAAGTTTCAATACATCTCGGCAAAGAAGAATATCGGCATTTTTTAAATGACTGTAATGGCTGTGGCCGCCGTAGCCGAATGGGTTGGTGTGTGACTACCATTCGGAATTCACCGAGAGAAGGCGGTTCGAATCTCGGTGAAACACCAAAATGAAGAAAAACATTTTTTCTAATAGCGGTCGTCCCTCGGCAGGCAATGGCAAACCTCCAAGTGTATTTCTGCCATGAAAAAAGCTCTTCTTAAAAATATCGGCCGTTCGGAGTCGGCTTGAAACTGTAGGTCCCTCCATTTGTGGAATAACATCAAGACGCACACCATAAATAGGAGGAGGAGCTCCAAACACCCAAAAAAGATGTACGCGCCAATTATATATATACATATAGTTATAATGGCTGTGGCGAAAATAATTTCAATATTTTGACTAAATTTGCAATCAGTTTGAAATAAACGCAATTTTTTTATATTTTCAGCTTGAGTAGCTCTTTTCACAATTTCATAAGAAGTTTTTATATTTAAATACTTTTTTGTAAAGAATGTTTTATGCTGAGTCAAAAAGGTATCCCTCTTCAAAATTAACTAAAGGGTTAGGAAATTATGATGAATTATGAACTGAAGTTTTGTACAAAGAGAGAAAATAAAAAATTTCCTAAGGCCCTCACCTCTTTTGAAATGTTTTTGCGTGTTTCTTTAAATGAGTGTAAAATGGAAGCGAAAAAAAATTTTTCATTTTCGTTTTAGTATTTTATTTTCTGATCTATTGTTACAAAATAAAAATTTTTTTTTGGTAGTACAAGGTTCGTTCAAAAAGTTGTCGGCCTTCAAAAAATGTCTTCCACTAAAAGTTATATCGCTGGGGACACGGAGATCGGGACTCACAGGCTAAAATCTAAAATCAAAAAGACAAAAAGGTTCTTGTTCAGTATGAATGTCGTGATCGTGTGAGCTACGATCTCAAAAAAACAATATGATTTGACAAAATGGCGGACGTGCAAAGATGGAATGATCGTAATTCACACGATCACGACATCAATTCTACGTCATTTAATTTATATTTCATCAAAATCAGTTCGGTAGAACCGGCTATATCTGTGTCGCCAGATTAAAAATGTGGTACCGCATAATGGGGAAACTAGTTTTACAGTTTTGCTTCCACAAACTAAACTACATTTTTTTGTGTGTTGAGTCGATGGCCTGAGCTGCTTGTACTCTATTTTGGACATTAAGCATTGCATTTTATACTACGTTTAATAAATAATAATAATAATAAATTTTTGTGTATAAATATCAATTCATGCTTTGTTTTGCCTGAAAGCCAATTTTCAAGTTTTCCTGCAGCGGTTGCGTCACTAAAATGGCTATATCTCTGTAAATATTCGGAATTCCGAAAAATCGTTGGGGGACGATATTTCTGAATATTTAATTTACATAAATAAGCAAAAAAACTCAATTTTTTTTTTTTTCAAATGAGGCGCCTCCCAATGAGAATTCTGAGTTTCGTTGAAATTTTTTAAGCAAGTGAAAGATGGGTTATAAACGAATGCATAAAATACTTATTGAATTATTTATACAAACCAGCAAAGCTTGCGCAATCATTAAAGCTACTTGCATGCAAATCTCTTACACTGCTATACATATTTCAGCGCATGTCAACTTTGGATTAGTATCTCGAATTAAAGAAATTTCCGAAAGTTTTTGTTTTACTTCCAACGAATTCGGTTTTTATTGGCATAGAGGCTGTGTGCAGCAGTAGCTTGCTGTGCAAACACACACACACACATGCACACTTGCATCACCGATCAAATGTGTTTCAGTGTGCGTACCAGTAAAGGCCACAGAGGCGGCAAATTGGAGTACACAGGCAGGAAAAATACCGGCCGACCGAAGTTGCCGTAGAAAATATTTCTATAAGTCAAACAGCATTTTTTATTAAAATGAAGAACTAAAAAACGGAAAATACTGACATACATATGTATGTGTGTGTGTGTGTACATAAAAATAAATATGTACGCGGCATTGCTGGAGGGCAAATAAAAATTGCTCCTGGCGCAAGACGCGGCGTAAATATTTGCGTAGTGCAGCGCGAAAGCGGATTAGTGTGTGAATTTTTAAAAATTCCATCATTTCAATGCGCGGACAGTTTTCTCACAGTGCATGGCCGTGTGTCAATCGCGTTTTTAATTTTTTTTATCGTTTTTTTTTATATCTCTCTTTTTGTTTTTTTGCTACTGCTGCCCGATATTTTGGTTTAGTGCTGCTGGTCAGTGTCTCATCGGTGCACGAGTGCGCGTTTGCGTTTGCGTTTGCATGCCACATGAGCCTGTGATAAATGCCAGTGGCCAAACTGACCGACGACTGACAGTGTCACTGATGTTGATTTTTGAATTTTGCTGTTGCAACTATTTGTGTGCCATTGACTCGCAATGGATTGTTGCCATTTGCCAGCGTGTGTGTGTGACAAGCACAGCAGCGCAGTTAACTTCTGACCATGGCTACAAACGCTGGTCATGGGAAGTAGAAAAGTCAATGCGATGATGATGGACTTTCGACTTGTCCATGATGCATACAACAACAACGACAACTACTACTACAATCAAATCAAGCCAACCACAGCAACCGAAAACTGACTAACGCAATGGTACCTACAGTTAATGCTGTACCAGGCATCCATCAGCAGCAGCAGCAGCAGCAGCAACGGCGGCGGCGGCACCAGCAGTAGTGGCAACGAAAATAGATGCAACACTACAAAAAATGGCATGGAACGCAACAACCAAACGACGAACAGTTTTAGCTGCAAATGTGCATGCACTCACACACACACACGCACATGCATTTGTTGTGATGTTACTGTTATTGTTTGTGCAGTTGTTATTCTTATTGTTGCATGGCATATGAGTACGTGCATCAACAACGCAGTTCACAAGTTTAAATGTTGCTGCCGCCGCTGAAAAAAAGCTTTTATTGTTGCTGTTGCGCGTCTTTGTTGCTTTCACTTCATTCGCAATGCTGTTGCTACTGTCGATGTTGCTGTTGTATTGTTGTTGTTGCCATTGCCATTGCCGCTGCTGCACCAGCAGTTTGTTGATTCGGCATAAACCAACAAAGCACGCCTGTCAGTGCTTCGCATTTTGTTTTTGTTGTTGCTGCTGCTCTTGCTTTCTTTTTTTCTTTGTTTTTTTGCTTTACCTTACGCCAATGCGAATGCGCATTATTTGCGTTGAAAAGCGCATAAATAAGCGAAAATCGCTAAAGCAAATGTCCGCATGTCGGAACGTGCAACATGTGTACAAACACATGCACAATCGCTTCAGTAAACATATAAAAATTTACACACATAATATTATTGTTGTAGCACGGATATCTGCAACTACACAATGACAAGCTGCAAACGGTACTTGGCTGATCGAATGGAGTATTGACAGAAGAGCGTTGAGAACTGTGACGTCCTGCTGCCAAACTACACGGAAAGAAACTAAAATGTGCATGTATGCGTTACACTGTTGGAGTAAAAAATGCTGAGCGTTTTCCGGCTGATATCTTTAATGAGTCATATCTCACGATTCGTGCCTACAAAGACCACTTAAAAAAGAGACATTAAGCTTCGAAAAAAGTTCTTGGCCAAATTTGTATTTGTGGAACCAATCGTGCACCATACGTCTCGGTTCATTGCGTCGCTTCTCTTAGCATTTATAAGGCGTAAATCTGCATCTGGAGTATGATTCCATATGTAAAAGTCCACGCAAGTGGAAAAGGTTATTGATCGCAATTCACTTGGGAGTGGCCAGGACGATTCTTCTGCATATGGTTCAAGCAGCTCACAACTTCCGGGATTAGCCCAAGTATCCTCTGGGTAGCTTCCCAACACCCGTTCGGGAGTGAGCCAAAATGAGAAGGCGAAGCATGCCAGTATAGCTGGTTGTGCGCTGGGTTTGGAATCCGCCACTTAAAAATCCCTCCCAATGAAAACAGCAGCAAAGCTTCGGATGAGAACTTCCTATACTAATAACGACCTCTGCAAACGAATTAAGGAATACGCTTTGAGCGCATGCACTAGGAATGTCCGGTCCTTAATGAGAAAGGTGCCCATGCACGGCTGGTTGATGTCCTCGTTAGAGTAAAGGCTGACATCACTGCCATTCAAGAGATGCGATGGACGGGGCAAGGCAGCAAAAACTTATTACCTTGTGACGTCTACTACAGCTGCCAAGGAGCGCAAATTCGGTGTCGGATTTGTTGTGGGAGAGAGACTTCGTCGCCAAGTACTGTCGTTCACTCCGGCGGACGAGCGTCTCGCAATAATCCACATCACATCCGCGATTTTTTAACATCTCACTAATTTGCGCCCACCCCCCACCGGAAGAGAAGGACGATGCGACCAAAGATTCTTTCTATGAGCGCTTGGAACGTTCCTATGAGCGCTGCCCCCGCCACGACATAAAAATCGTGCTTGGCGACTTGAACGACAGTGTGCATAAGGAGGGAATTTTTGGTCCCACAGTCAGAAAATTCAGCCTGCACAACGAAACATCCGGTAACGGATAGAGGCTGATCGACTTCGCCGGTGCCCAAAACATGGTAGTCTGCAGCACCAGATTAAAGCATAAAAAGATACACCAAACTACCTGGCTGTCCCCTGATCGAAAAACGCGAAGCCAGATCTTCTAGTGTATTAGATGTACGTACGATCCGAGGATCCAACATCGACTCGGATCACTATCTTGTTGCAGCTAAACAACAGCAAAAAACCAATATCTACCTACGCAAAGAATGTTCAACATCGAAAAGCTGCAATCACAACAGACAGCCAGAACATTCGCCACTCGACTCTCACTCATGCTCTCAGAGAGTACTGCCCAACAAACCGGCATGCACGAGCAATGGAGCAACATTTCTCGTTCTTTATGTACCGCCGCCGAAGAAGAAATCGGTTTCCGGCGAGCCCGAAAAAACAGTTGGTACGATGAGGAATGTAATGCTGCTGCCGAAAGAAAAGATGCTGCCTATAGAGCCACGCTGCGAACGGGCGCAACGCGAGCCATGTGGGTTCGCTACAGAGAGCTAAAAAAGGAAGAGAGACTTATTATTCGAAAGAAGAAACGAGTGGCGAAATACGTGAGTGCGAAGAGCTTGAGATGCTGGCCAACAGGAACAACGCCCGAAAATTCTACCAGAATGTTCGGCGGCCTACAGACGGTTTTAGGACCGGAGCGTTTTCCTGTAAGAACAAAGACGGCGATCTGGTGACTGACGTCCAGAGCAATATTAAATTGTGGAGGAAACACTTCTCGAACCTGTTAAATAGTGACAGCTGCGCTGCGTTGACGACGGAATTGTCGTTCCGCTACCCAACCAATCCATAAGAAGGGTGAACCTGCAATCTGTGCCAATTATAGCGGGATTAGTCTTCTAATCGCTTAATTCTGCTCGCTCTGAATTGATACTCGCCCAGAGCATTCTCTGCCACCGAATGAATTCTCTCAACGAGTAAACTTCGAGTACTACACTACGACCAAGGCGAAAAGTGACAGCGCCTGCTGTTTTTATGCGCAATTAAATATGAGAATAAACATCAAATGTCAAATCCAACGTTCCAATTGTGGCAATATGCACGTCGAAGATGAGGCTCACTCTGATAGACAAATCATCGGTAAGGTCGATAAAATATGAACATGTCAAGGAATTGAAAACTAGTCAGATTGAAACAATTTGCAGAAGGCTTGCCTGCAGAAAGAGTTCAATGCGTCGGTGCCACGCGAATCGATGGGAAATAATCTTTTGAGTCAAATTAATGCATGCGATTATTTGCTGAGACATAACGCAGTCGGTCTATTATTGTAGGGGCTAGTGACTGCCGTCGAGGTCACATGCGAGAAGAAAAGTCGAAAAGGTACATAAAATCGCAGTAAGGTAGCGCGAAAGATTGTCATGCCCATATTAACTGCCAAGAAGGTTTTGCTTTGCATTTGACGGCATTGGGCCAAGCACTCAATTCAGAGTGCTACTGACCAAAACTGATTATGAAGAACATCAAATGAGAGAAAACGAACGAACACGAAAAGTTAGTTTTATTTTTGATTCGATAATACAACTCTGCACTTTCCAATAAAACTCTATAATTTATTATTATTGTTGATCGCAAATTGTAAAATCTGAAATTAATGATTAAATCTAAACCCATCCTTAGGCAAATCAAACACAGAAAGTGGCGATGGATAGGTCACACATTGAGAAAACCATCGCATAACATCAAAAGAATGGCACTGGACTGTAACCGGCAAGAGAACAGAAAAAAACACTTGGAGAAGGTCAATGCTTCGCGAACTAGCAGATGCCGACATCTCATTGGGCGGTGCAAAAACAACAACCGTGTACGATGGACGAGTCTTGTCGAGTGAACAAGAAAAAAAAAGATTAAATATGAACTTGTTCGATAAGCCTTCTTTTTTTGTTTTTGTCGGGACAACTAGCAAGTGCAGCACTCAGACATTAATTAAGTCCATTGTACTACACGTTGATTCCCTTTTAATTTTCTTTAAATCTACCCGATCTTCGTAGATATCTGAGTAGATCTTGTGGTGCCAAGGAGCCAAAAGGGTCGCTTCTTAACACATCAGTGCCAAAGACCTCAAACCTGATTCGAGCGAAGGCGTAGTAGACACACAGGGAGTGGTCCGCCGTCTCATCCTCCCCTTCACAAGCTGGGCAGAGTACACTGTCTGAGATGCCCAACCTTTCCATGTGATTCGCCCACAGAAAGCGGCCCGTCATCAGTCCAACCAGCCGTCAGCACTCCCCTCTGCTTAATGACAGAAGGGTTTGCGACAGTCGTTCGGACATGACAGGGAACATCAGTTTAGTCCATCTGCAGCCTCTCTCAGCCTGCCAAGCTCGCTTGTGGGTGGTAGTTACCCATTTGCTAACCGTGGCTGTGATGGCCGCAGAAGGGATGGCAAAACGAGCTCTGGGCCAAAGAAGTTGGCCTTCTAATATTTATGGTTCCTGAAATGCACTACAATACCATTTCCCTCTTAGGCATGTCCATCACAAGTGGCTTTCCCAGTTTCTATGCATTTATTTAACCACTTTTAAAATCTCAAACGCTTTGCCTCAAATATAAAAAAAGCATCATTTTCCACACAACTGTCGCTTGGCTTTTGCTCAGTGTACTCGCATCCATCCAAATTGACCTAAACGCTTGTAACATTGACTGTTTGTTCGATTGAATAGTTCGACGACACACGGTTGGTTGGTCGATTGACCGATGCACCCATCCATCGACGATCAGTTATTTCGTTGGTCCATTGCTGCCATTGCTGCCGTGTCGTACAGTATATTGTCGTGCTCGTATTTCTGGTTAAATGCTTTTGGCAGACGTCAAGTGCTCTTTCACATTCACGTACGTGTACACGCCTTGACGTATGAAATGTCACAGTGACATTTTCATTGTACGAGTACCAAAACAACACACCGCTCCCCTTCCTCTCGCCATAGCTGCATTTGCAATTGACTGGATGCGTGGCTGGGCGCGTGAATGCTCCACGTTATTTGTGCACTTGCGGGCTATGCCACGTCCCTTTAGCCCACATGCATAGGATATGTTAGTTGGCGAGTACATGTGTATGTGTGTGTGTGAGCAAATGTGATCCGGTTAGCGATTTTGTATGTGCAATTTTGATGGCATTCACATGCCTTAAAAGGCGAAATTGCAACGTTTTTGGGTAGTGAATTTGGTTTTATTTTTATTGTTATTGCACGATTGTTGCTGCGGATGTTCAAATGCGAAATGTGAAATACGCGCTGGCCATTTCACATTGCATCATTTCGCCTTACATAAATACATATACATATGGTATGAGTGTACACATAAATAATGCAACAGCACATCGTAGTTCATAAGTACCATACACAGCATATGGATGTGTGTGCGTGTGTGTATGCTTTTGTAAGAGCCTTAAGTATAATGTGCCGTAATAATGCCCCAAAATGTTGCGCATTTTATCATATTGTATTATATTAACTACCGCTGCCGCAGCAACAATCATCCGCTCCAGCGGCAATCTCGTTGTGCCGCTTGGTTCATAGGGTGCCTGCTTCAACGTTTGGCCATTTGTCCGTCGCTGTATTTTGTGACCAAGGATAACAACACACTAATCTGCGGTGACAACGCATAACGAACAACAAAATGATTTATTTACTTTTTAATCTTCGTTATTCGTTACTCGTTATTCGATTTTCGATACTGTAACTTATCGTTTGCCGCTTTGCTGCTTGATATTTGCTGTTTGTGTCTGGCTAATGCATTGCTGATTTAAAATTAATTTTTTGCTGCCGGCAATGCCCTTTCGGTCACAGCTTAACATTGTTGCACAGGTATTTAATAAGAGACATAAGCACATACATATACACATGTACTACATATATACATACACACCCAATAAAGCTTTTTGTTTGCTATAGCTTCAGATGCATTTGGTATGGAGTAGCTCTTTCAAAACTCAACAAGCGGTTCAAGCGGTGTTCTTTACTTAGAAGGTCTTTTTTACATGGAAATTTTCTGAGTTATTAAGTTGGGGCAAAAGGAAATGAAATTGCCGATGAATTGGTCAACTGCGGATCAGCGGTTACCCCACACGAACCAGAGGCAATAATCGAAAACAGTACATCAAGAATAGGTGTTGGATTAGCGATTATGTAAGTAAATGGTGCAGTTTGGAACGCTGCAGAACGGCAAAGTGTTTTGTGAAAAGCCCAAACAGAAAACTGGAACTTTCTTCAGAAACTTGGTAGAAAAGACGTTCGGTTGATGGTCAGTATCGTTACAGACGACAACCCATGTCAGCCTACAGTGAGTCCAAAAAGTATTAGCACACTTGAAAAATCAAAGTTCTCAGTGCTATAACTGAACAGAACAAAAATTAATTTCGACTTAGGTTTACAAGCTCAACCTTCAAAGGTAAATTAAGGTACAAATTCACATCAAAAAAGTATTGGCACAGGTAGCGTAATCAGTTTGCTTCAGTACAGTTGTAACACGCTAATACTTTGTGGGTCCTCCTATAGATTGAATAACGGCCTGCAAATGTCTCTTCATACTATTTACCAGATTTGAAGTTTCGGAAAGTGTTATTTTACTCCATTCAGCAATTATTGCCTCTCTTAGAGAATCTTTTGGCGTTATGTGGTGAGATCGTATCTTCCGCTCCAGAAGATGCCACACATGCTTAATAGGTTTTAAGCTGTTTGCAATGGTATATCAACCACTCCTGCACAAGATAAGATGAATGTTTTGGTTCATTATCTTGTTGAAATTGCCAATTTGTCCCATTAAGGCCCAGTTTTTCGACACTTAGACTTCAATTTTCTTTAAGAATGTCGCGATACACATGCTTATCCATTGTTTCATCTATGAACACGAGCTTTCCGACACCAGATGCCGCGAAACTCTCCCAAACCATCACATTTTCTCCACTGTGTTTAACTGTTTTGAGCTGGTTGTTCTCCTGAAGCTCTTTATTCGGCTTTCGCCAAATCTTTTGAGCTCCATCTGGCCCAAATAAGTTGAATTTTGATTCATCACTAAATATGGTGGTGTTTCAAAAAGCATCGGGCTTATTTAAATGCTGTATAGCAAGTTCTAGCTTCTTTTTCTTATTTACCTTCGAAATGAAGGGATTGCGTCGAGGATGATACCCAGCCCTATATAGGATATTCCGAACAGTTTGGGGGTTGAAATTGATTTTTTTTGGTTGTGATGCCATGAGAATGAGCAAAATTCGTTCTTTCAAACTGGAGCATATTTCCAGATTTGCCAAAAAATCTGAAATATTCTGAAAGAGCTAGCTACCTCCGTCTTTGTCTCTGTTCTATCCTATATCTTTCTCTCTGTCCTCCTCTTCCTCTCGGTTCTTCTTGGCTCGCCTTTTTTCAAATTTCAAGACTAGCTACCTCTGTCTCTATTCCATCCTATCTCTTTCTCTCTGTCACTTTTCTACTTTCCCCTCGGTGCTTCTTGACTCGCATTTTTTCAAATTACAATTTCAAGTTGAGATATTAGTAATTCTCCACTTGATCTCAAAGGAATTTCTCCAATTAGTGTCAAATGAAAAATTTTTTTTTGATTTTATAATTTTAATTAATTTCATATTTTAATAACGATAGCACAGTAAAATAATAATGAAAATGTTTTGATTGTTTTTCAAATATTTTCCATGGAAATCAATGAAACTTCTGCATTAGCTTGAATAAATTTTCAAAGCTCTTTTGTCAATTAGAAAAGGATACCTGCAAAATGATCAATATACAAGCTTCAACAGTTTCTTCAGTCGTTAAAAAACGTTGACCTCGCATTTTATTTTTGATGTTTGGAAACAAAAAGAAATCAGTAAGTATCAAATTAGTGCTGTAAAATGGATCACCCATCAATTCGACTGCTTGAGCGCTCAAAAACTATTATAGGAGTCGCTAGTTGAGAGCTCGCTTTTTTTGGTGAAAGATGATTCCATGATGAAAAGATTTTAAAGGTGAGCTCTTCAACAGATCTTTATTCGGCTCTCAGCGAATTTTACAGAATCAGCTGATGGGCTGACATTGCTTAGTATGTGGTTAGAAAAAACTCAGATTTTGTTAGTGATATACGAACAAAATCAACCAATGACACATCGTTACCATCTGAACAACGGCTGATTGGACAAGTGTGTGAATATGTGTTGGGGCGAGTGTGGGAATGCATGTGAAAAGATCGTGCAGAATTCGGCTGCCGAATCTCCCAAGTGACGTAGCTGCCAAAGTTCCTCTCACAATTTTATTTTTCACCATAGTTAAAGAGCAAACCTTAAAATCTCTCATCCTTGAGTTGATTCGTCTTCAGCTGTTCGTTTTATTGAAAATGTTTGGCAAACAAATCGTTCGTGCCACTCAGAATTGAGGGTTTTAAGTTTCTCTAATGGTACAGTGGCTTCATGGCCAGATTTTCCGAAATAACAGGCGACCATTTGTTTCGAGTTGTTTCTTCCGCGAACATCTTTTGTTGAATTAAGCTCGCTTTGGAACACTCAAACTGTGGATTGCAGTTTTGTTTCCGGCTCATATGCATAGATCCAAGATTCGTCACCTGTTATAATGTCAGAAAAGTACGGCTGGATTTCTTCAACATTTCTTTACATCAATCGATAGAGTCCTTTTTTGACTTTATTGGGCATTTGTCAAATTCTGCGGTATGCAACGAAAAAAAGTCTTCTTGGCATCAAAATGTTCATGTAATTTGAATGTATGCTGCTCCTACTGATGCCCAAGGTTGCCTCTATCTTGAGCTATTCGTATGTTATATGACGATCTGGCATTATCAATTGACGCACAGCATCGATTGTGTTTTTTTTGGAAATTTGTCCTAAAAAGATCAACGGCCACGTTGAATCTCTTTGCATTAGCGTTTCTCAGTGGCTAAATGTGGTGATTAAATGCTATAAGTGGAAATAAGTTTATCAATGCACTCCTGTCTCTATAAACCACGTCGAAAATCTTAATAAATCATCAGCGGAAAAATTTATGAGTTCATTCCATCTTGGCGAAAATGAATTTTTCCACTTACTGCCAGCCGCCATATGCCGCCTCGTTTGATTGTGTCTCGTATTTAATAAAAAATATAAAAAAAAAATGTTAAAAGATTAAAAATTAATTACAAAAACTTTCAAAGCCTACCCAAAAAATTAAATTAATTTCATTTTACACATTTAATTGATATGATAACTTAACAGTTAATCGAAAAGTTACATAAAAAAAATTAAAACTAAAAAGGGTACGTTCCCAACCAAAATATCAGTTACTTTATAATGAAATATAAAACAATTTTTCATAAAATAAAGTTGCACGGAAAATATAAATGCGAACACCAACGCAAGTTGAGAAATAAGATTTGTGTTTGAGAAGTCAAAGTCTAAGAAAAGCTGAATCTCTAATTGAAAAGTAAGGGTTTATCAAAACTTAGAAATTTTTCTAGTGTTTGCTGGGCATGTGCATGTGTATGTGTGTACACACATTTGTATTAGTTTTACTTCCATTTGATTAGGCACTTGCTTGGAAGGCATTTGATTTCATAGACATGCGGCTATGCAGACTAAGTATTGGGTGACCACCACTCATGTTGCCACAGATTATGCAACATTGTTCTCATTGTCTGTCTGGCTTGGCATTAACAGCTTCCTTATTAATAAGTACACACTTAATATGCTAATACATTGTACATACATACAGGCATACACACAAAGGTACATAAATCTTATGCGTAAGTGCAGATACGCAAACACGCAGAAACATCTGTGAAAATATACAGGCCGGGCGTTCTGCTCAGCATTGGCATAAATGCTGACCATAAACCACTAAATCAACGGTTTTCTTAAGGCGAAAGCACTTCTATAAAATCGAATTACTTCCACGTCTATGCCGCTGAACAAACGAAATTATATTGTTTTGCAACAAAATCCATTTTATGCTCCATAAATTAAATTTAGTTTAGTTTATAAGCGTTTCTCAATTGTTCATGATTGCTTAAAATATGTAAATAGATGGGTGTTTCATTTAGACTGTCTAATTGAAGTGTAACCACTTTTTCGTTCTCTCTGTCAATTTTTTCTATCAAAGTCTGTTAATGTTAATGTTAATGTTGGTGTTAATGTTAATGTTAATGTTAATGTTAATGTTAATGTTAATGTTAATGTTAATGTTAATGTTAATGTTAATGTTAATGTTAATGTTAATGTTAATGTTAATGTTAATGTTAATGTTAATGTTAATGTTAATGTTAATGTTAATGTTAATGTTAATGTTAATGTTAATGTTAATGTTAATGTTAATGTTAATGTTAATGTTAATGTTAATGTTAATGTTAATGTTAATGTTAATGTTAATGTTAATGTTAATGTTAATGTTAATGTTAATGTTAATGTTAATGTTAATGTTAATGTTAATGTTAATGTTAATGTTAATGTTAATGTTAATGTTAATGTTAATGTTAATGTTAATGTTAATGTTAATGTTAATGTTAATGTTAATGTTAATGTTAATGTTAATGTTAATGTTAATGTTAATGTTAATGTTAATGTTAATGTTAATGTTAATGTTAATGTTAATGTTAATGTTAATGTTAATGTTAATGTTAATGTTAATGTTAATGTTAATGTTAATGTTAATGTTAATGTTAATGTTAATGTTAATGTTAATGTTAATGTTAATGTTAATGTTAATGTTAATGTTAATGTTAATGTTAATGTTAATGTTAATGTTAATGTTAATGTTAATGTTAATGTTAATGTTAATGTTAATGTTAATGTTAATGTTAATGTTAATGTTAATGTTAATGTTAATGTTAATGTTAATGTTAATGTTAATGTTAATGTTAATGTTAAAGCAGTGGTAGTCTTTTGGCCTGGTCTTTTGAAATTTTTAAATCCTTTAAAATGTTTAATTGTTCAGAAAACGAAAAACTGGGTATGCAAAATTTCTCTATAAACTCCATAGTTCCACGAGCATATCAAATTTTCACTAGACAACAAAAAAGTTTATTTTTGTCGCACACTGCAATATAACAATAGTGGTATAACAGTGCACACATCATTCACTGGCTAAGAAATAGTTCATGACTTACTCTACGAGAGCAACCAGAGCAAGTTTTAGCCAAGCGAAAGGTTTGATTGAACGTCTACTCTAGAATTTGAGCGAGACTGAGCACATTCACCGAAGCCAAATCACCGTCCACATCAATAATGCATCTTCAATGCACCTGTTACTTACATATATACATACATACATAGACATAATTAAATAGCATAATATTATTTAATCGTACGAAAGGATGCATCAGTCCCAATCTATTTCTCACAGCATTAAAATATATTTCCTATCGCTCTAATATGCAAATAATTTTATGCTGCAGACACGAATACATACAAGCATACTCACATACATTTAAATATGCAACAGCTTAACGGCATGCAAGCGGGCACACAGGCATAGCACAAATATTTCAGCGCATATGCAGGATGAGTTGAATGCATTTATACATATGTACATACATACATACACACACCTGTACTTATGCAGTCTAGTTGATAGACAAATTCCAATTATAATATTTAAGCAATTGCTTCGATCCCAGGCATTAGTCATTTACTAGCACTACACACACACACTCACATATGCAAGTAAATTTTCTAAATGACTGTTGTAGCAGTTCTCATAAGGTGTGTCTGTCTTGCCGTTTAACCCGTTCGGTGTATTTCAGCAAAATATTGAAACAAGGAAAAGTTACACTTGGCTTGTTTTCATAAGTGAAGAAAATGAAAGATTTGGTGTCGTTGAATTCGAAGATGTAGACGAAAACTGTACCGGCGAAATGTATTTGATGAATTTCCGGCTGGCTATGGTAAATTAATTTCTGTTCAGAACTACTGGAGGATGGTGAAGAGAAATATTACTGAAAATCAAATTTTAACTCCGAGATCTTTTACCATTTCAAAATAAAAGTAATTTTTTGTTTGTTTTTTATTTAAATGAATTTCAACATGAATAGTCATATTTAGTCACCGTCATAGGTAGGTTAGATGGCAAGAGTACCACTGGTGTTGATACCATTATGACTATCTCCAGGCTATTCCCAAAATGTGAAATAAGGAACCTTAAGCGCCTAGCTGCCAAACCCTGACATTTGCAAAGAAAGTGTTCAGCAGTTCCTATCTCTGCCGAGTCCCCACAGCTTCTGCAATGAGGGTTATACGGAAATCCAAGCTTCTCCGCATGAGTTCCAATTTCTCGGTGACCAGTGAGTGCTATGAGTTTGGAAATTGCACTTTGAGCACTCCGCTTCTGTCGTGCTGAAACCAAAAGATTTTTGAGAAAGCAGACGATAAGATAGAACTCCGTCTGCCGTGCGCTTTTTAAGAAATAAATTATGCAGTTTCCCTTTAAAAACGGTCAAGGGGACACCGAGATATGGGGACAATTAAACCGGTTCTGTGGACCCCCTCCTGGCAAGCTCATCAGCAATTTCATTTGCATCTATGCTCCTATGCCCTGGTATTCAGTCATAACCATATTACGAAACCAAATTAGCAGAAAAGGCTGGCCCCAAAAATAAATGAGTAATCAAACAATAACGATACAGGTAGCAATTGAAGTAACATATTTAAGCTTCTTCTTCTCAACAGACTTTGCGTTCTCCAAGTGATTAATTTTGCGCCACCTTATAGTTAAATACCTGTTCTATCATTTCATATTTCACACAAACGGCATGGATAAAAAATTCACATCTATTGAATGGCAGTCACCTGCACAACTACTCACATTTATTAGATCATTGAGCCTTCGGCCTTGGCAGCTCCTTTGCTTAGGAGGGAGCGTTACTTTTTCGTTGCAAAATATATTTTTTTTATTTTTTTATTTTTCATTTTATAAAAATAATAAAAAATTATTACTTTAAATCAATAAAAAGCGATTGTTTGTTCTCCAAAAAAGCGAAGTTGCTGCAAGAGGGTTAAGCCAGCTGCATACAAGTATTTGCCCTACATGCATACATACATACATACAAATAGTTCATTGCTGATGAAAGTCGATATTTACATTTGCATTTCACATTCGTGCATCTAAGTAAGTAAGCACGCATGCATTAAGTGCGTGCAATTGTGGTTTTACTCATATATATGTACTTATGTACGTATGTGTATAAATATGTGCCTGTGTATGTGCGCTCATATTTTGATAGATATAGAAAATCCTTCCGCAAATTGAGCAGCATTGACTCTTTAATTTAAACTGAATTGTTTGTAATTTAAAATAATTTCATGCACCAACACATGCACGCACACAAACGTGTGAAATATTCTGATAAATGAGCTCAAGGGCACTTCGACAAAATCACTCACCGTAAATGAAATAATATTACACATGCAGACATATATATACATACATATGTAAATAAGTATAGATCTCTTTATCTTCCGCTCAATCGCAAAGAAAACAAAATTTATAACGAATGCGAGTAGTTATTTGATTTTTATTTCTGCCCGCTTGACTTGCCATATCTTACTTGTTATTTCTGCTGATTGGTTTTATTAAGCATATTGTTCATGCAAATCATTTTCAACGCCAGCATTTGAAAGTGTCAATCCTGATTATTTTCAATTATATCGATTATATTTTATGTAAGTGTGTGTGCGTGTGTGGCTTATATATTTTCAAGCTTATAGAAGTCGTTGAAATGTATGTAAGGCTGTGTGAAAACACAAAGATAGTAAATACGTATTAATCGATATTAGAGTGGCGCATTTCAGCACCAAATAAAATTTCTTTAATTACTTAAATCTTAACCGAATTGCCCCACCACGGCGTCAATAGTTTGTTCCATGAACAACAAATTCTTACGAACTACTAACACAAATTAAATAAGATTCTAGGAAAGACTTCAGAAGGTTAATGCGCGCAACATTAGACAAAGAAAAATCAAGCTCGATATGAGCTGAGATCTGGTTGCGTTCATTAAGTGCGCGAGGAGTTGGCGCATTTCGGGCATAATTTGTTATGCTATTACTTCCATTAAAAGGTTGCGAGTTTCGAAGTTCTATTCATTAAAGTTAATTTTTTCCCGAAGGGCAGCACCAACAAAATTTCCATACATTGCGTATGGGAATAAGTTCCCGTCCAGTGTAAGCGAAAATTACGAATTATTTAAACAATTAAATAAAATAAGATATTATGTAAAGAGTGTGCAATGGGAAGCTACAACTTTACTCCACCTTTCAGGCACGATACGGATTCCTTTGACGAAAAATTCGATTTCTTTTGACTTGATCCATTCATTGAGTCAGTTTACGATACTCTCGTAAGAAGTGAACCACTCTCCAATAAGGACTAACTCCATTGAACGGAACAGATAGCAATCCGATGGTGCAATGTCTGGGGAATACGGCGAATGAGGCAAGATTTCCCAATTCAGTCCCTTTAAATGTTTCTGCACCGATGTAACAACGTGTGGACTGGCGTTGTCATGCAGCAAAACCGGTTTGTCATCTCTACCGTGCCATTCTGGCCGCTTTTCGTTGAGTGCTCGCTTCACAGGCATTGGCTGCAGTCGGTAACGATCCAGCCAGTGATGGTTTCAGATGGTTTAAGAAGTTCATAATAGATGACACTCTTCTGATCCCGCCAGATGCACAACATTACCTTTTTTCGCTGTCGATGGGCAGGGTTCACCTGGCAGGCTCCAACATTTTCGACGCTTAGGGTTATCACAATAGATTCATTTTTATCGCCAGTGGCGATGCCATGCAGAAAACCTTTTCTGCCGTTCAAGAAGCATCTCACACGTCACCAAAAGTCTCTCGATTTCCTTCTCTTTCATTTGATGTGGCATCCAGTTACACAGTTACCTGCTTTCTGGACCATTCCCAACGCGTGCAAACGTTTACCGACAGTTGATCTGTCAACATCCAACTCTTTAGACACATCATCAAGGGTTCGACATGCGTGATGGGACAAAGATGAGTGAATCACTTTAAGGCGCTGATCAGTGCCAAAGAACCAGTTACACCAGCAAATGAAGTCGTTTCACATGTAGACAGTCGTTGTCTATGTATGATAGAAGAATATCTGGACCCCCAATATTAACTGAGATATAAGAAACGGTTCTTATTCTTCTTCTTGGCATTACAATCACAGGTGAACCACTGCTTCATTCACAACCTTTTGCCACCCGTTTCTATCTAAGGCTACTTTCTTCAACCGCCGAACGTTCAGCTTTGCAACGTCTTCGAGCCTTCTCTTTCTGGGGCGCCCTCTTCTTCGGCCTCCAACAGCGCGCAATTCTACTGTTTTTTGAGTTGTTCTCTCCTAGGCCTTTCTGAACACGTGTCCAAGCCATCTTATCCTCTGAGATTTTATAAAGTCTGTTGAATATTCAACATATCACTTGCGGCATT
This sequence comes from Anastrepha fraterculus, assembly GCA_037575425.1. Classification (NCBI taxonomy): domain Eukaryota; kingdom Metazoa; phylum Arthropoda; class Insecta; order Diptera; family Tephritidae; genus Anastrepha; species Anastrepha fraterculus. The sequence goes on from JAYXIM010007260.1 coordinate 56,979, forward strand.
TATTAACGAGTAATCAAAGTATCATACAACAAAAACAGATCATATGAAAAGCAAGAACAAATGTCACTAACCACAAATACGAAAAGCGCGAACCTAGAAAACTGCCCTGAAGGGCCACTGGACATTGCATGGAAGTGTTCAGATAACACGCCGTCAAAAGAGACAAAGATAGAGACAAACACTACCTATTACTTAAATACGACTTAAGCCATAGCAATAAAATAGAGTGAAAGCCTAAGCGAGTTAGTTTATGAATTAGTGACTTATGAGAGACTTTATCGAATGATTTGAAGAAATCTGTATAGATGCAGTCGACTTGAGATCCAGCAGAAAGCTCTGAGTTACAGCATTCACTAAAAACTGCAAGGTTTTAGAACGCCGGAGAAATAAATTTTCTTCTTACCTATGCATTCTAATAACTTAAAAATATTAGAGAGTTTCGATATGGACCTGTAATTGCATACGCCACTCTTGTTTCCACATTTGTTAATAAGAGTTACCGCAGCAACTTTCCAGGCATCGATAAACACATCACTGCGAAGAGACGTATTGAATACAGAGTCGGGCACTCGAAGAGTAACCAACTGCAAACTGCACGGGCATCAGCTGTCTGTTAATTGGCTAAATGACAGTCCAGAGTATGATTTACAAGCGCGGGGAAACATTTTGCCGAGACTAAACGCGAAAAAAGGAAAATTGCATTATATTTGGCTGGAAAATCATAACCAGCGATTGTTCGAGAGCTCGAGCACCTAAAAGTAAATAAAGTTTTTGTTTATCGCACCATTACTCGTCACAATGATATTGGTAGCATCGCGAAACGCCATGGAGGTGGTCATCAGAAGACTGTAACGTCACGTGAAATGGTTCAAAAAGTGAAGAAACGACTTGAGCGAAATCCCCGACGAAGTGCCAATCAAATGGCGAAAGAACTGAAAATATCTGGCCGTAGCATCCGCCGCATACTGAAAAGTGATCTCAAAGTCAAGCCTTACAAGATCCAAAAGACGCATGATCTCACACCAAAGCAGCAACAAGTCAGACTTGAGAAAGCAAAGAAGTTGCTTCGCTTGGCCGAAAGCGGTCACTTTCCGAACATTGTGTTTTCTGGCGAGAAAATATTTCAAATTGAGCAATTCGTAAACTCCCAAAACGATATGGTAATTAGCAGCGGCACTGGAATTTAGAATTTCTAGAAAACTTTTGAATATTCGGTTTTACAACCCATTGAACTTTGGTATAATAATACAATAGAAAAAGCAAGTTTATAGTTACTTGCAAATTGCGTTAACTTCTGACATTTTTTTTCTTTTTGCGGACAGTTTTTCAGCAGTATGTCAGTTTTCTTCCATATAAAAAAATGGCGAGCATTCGTTATATGGAAAATGTGCACAAAACAACACGATTTTTGAGCCACTTCAAACCCCCACTTCATTCAAGCAAATTTCAATAGGGTATAAAATTGCTTGCACAAACTTTTCTAAAAATTCTGATTAAATTGATTAAAATTTTAATGAAAATTTGTAAATTTTTTTTTAATTTTCACAAAGTTTGAAACTTGGATTTCTATGGTTTTTGTAGGAGAATCAATTATACGTCGATACATCGACGTTCTCGATAATTGTGCATCAATGAATTAACTGTTTGGCGGATTTTACAGGTAGACGTGCTCAGGGTGGACATTCGAATGATGTCATTTCTTACATATAATCGTCAAAAGCCCTATTTCAAATAAGAATTGTGAAGCCCTACAAAATCTAAATTGTTACATATTTTAATTAAAAACCTTATCCAAGCGCGATTTCTGAAAGACTCTTTAGATTTAATGATGGCACTACAAATTTCGAATTCATAGATAGATTTTTGTAGATTTTCAAAAATCGTAGTGCAATGAAGTCAGTGGTAGAATATAATTTCCTTGTCTGGAACTAATTTCCTTTCTCCCTGGCCTATATCACCGATCATAATTTGTATTGAGTCAAGTCAGTCCTAATCTACCTCCTGAATTTTCCGATGTCACTTGCATTGCTCTGAAAATTTTAAATATTTGAATACATGAATCAGTGTCCATAGAGGCTGAGTGCGGTCGACTTTTGTGAAGACTTCCAAATGAGCAAATATTTGAAAATTAAATTCATTAAAATATTTGAGAAAATTAACAACGAACATAAAAAATATTCTACACATAAGTTACATATTAAAATAAGCTATTTTGAAATAAATTTTCAGAAATTTTAATTTGATTGTGGTTTAAAAAATATGCAACTTTTTTCAAATGTGTCGTTCCAGAATTTGTGTGTAAGTATTTGCCAATATTTATTCGGGATCAGTGCGACATTGAATCAAATTAAAGTTATGATTCATAAGATAAACAACAAATTAAATGGACCGTGCAAATATTTGCGTGTATATATCAACATGTAAGTATAATATGCATGTGTATGTGTGTATGTATGCATGTATGTATGTATGTGCATTTAAAAGCGCAATCAACCATGTGTTTATTTGAAGCACAAAGAGATGGCGTCAAATTAATTACCAATAACTCATTTTCAATATTTTTTCATGGCATTTGGCTGAAGTTGGCATCTGTTGAAATAAAATCTATAAAAACTATAAAGTTCTAAAGGGCAGTAAAAATATATCATGAATGAAAAAATGCAGGCTACAAAGTAGCATAAGTGGAATTTTTGCAATTTTTGTAATTTAATGCGGCTTTTAATTAAACAAAAAAAAAAAAAAAAATAAAAATTAAAAATTAAAAATGTGAATTGAAGGCCTCATCAATCCATTGTTCACTGAGTTGCATTATCTCTGTGTCCAACTTTTGACGCTTTCAATCTACGAACATATTCCATAAAGGCAATTAATTAAATAGAGTTGCATGGAACAAAATAATCGATCAAAATCGGGGGTATTCGTATTTAATTAAAAAATGTGCATATATTAAAATTTAAACCTA